>BMAO01020791.1:133612-279723 GCA_019973975.1 Trichonephila clavata | reverse complement strand
AATGTGGCTCGTGTGCAGTAGCTTGACAAATCCTCATATAATGTATAAATTTATTATACGCTTAATTTGAACGAATATAGATAATCCCTTACCTTTATCATTTTTTTCATGAAATTACAGCTTCGAAGTTTACATTTGCATGAAATCTCTTAAAATGATTAATCTGAAAAGAAAAAAAAATTTAATTTCAGTACAATGCGTCAATTTTAAGCAGTTTACTAAAATGTATACATGTAAGCATTCAATTTTCCAGCACCAGTAAGAATATTAAGAAAAAATACAAATTTGTAGGATAATTTTTAAATCAATTATTTTGCAGTTTTCTATTCAGACGACTTAAACGTAAATGAAATTTAAAACAAATTTAATAAAACACAGTTTTGCAACAATGAAAAATTCATCGCGATAGCGGTTATTTACTTTCTTTTAAAAATTCTGGTTTCTTTGTTGCATGCTATCAAAATCCCATTTACTAAAAGCATAGAACAACTACATAAAAATACAAACCACACACAAAAAAGGAAAACATTATTTTTATCTGCTGGGTATGGTTAACGAAAATCAAATTACTCGAAAACGCAACCTGAGATTGGCATTTTAAGCTAGAGTTAAAAATATCCAGAATTCTACTTAATGAAACAGTTCACTTGGGTAGAAGAAGGAGATAAACACTTTAAGAATATTTTTTGTTTCTTTTTAAAAACGAGTTGGAATAAATGCATTTAAATTTTTGAAAAATACCAGGCACATAAGTACTTTATTGCATAAATTATAGAAGGGAACATCTGTATGTTGCAAACATGAATTTGTTTTTTAATTAAACTGGATAATGCACTTTCGATAATGAATAATGGATCACGCGTATTGTTAAACGATAAGTTTTTCGATATTTTTAATTAAACAGCAAGAACATTAACAATTGTCTTTTTTCCTATTAAATGTTCTAACAAAAAATAAAATTTTCTCAATCATTCATTTGAGTTTTTGAGTAGAGATATATTTTTGACAGAAAATAATTTTTTATTTATTCGTGGGATAAACCAATTAAAAGTATAAGACAAAAAGTATCTCAATATTTTTTCGAACTTGAACTGAAAAATAAAAGCTTTTTCTCAATTTTGTCAGTAAATATCATCACTAATTTTTTGGCAGATAGAGAGGAGAAAGGTATTGGTATTCAGTTGATGGGGTACTTTTCATGTAGTCTAGAGGAATTTAGACAAACAATTTATTATTTGAAAAATAATAAATCGAAAATGAAACAAAAAATTTATTATTTGAATCCTTGAATATTCGGTTCTCTGGCATTTACTTTCTTAACTGATTTAAATATATTTAGTTTATTTTCATAACAAAAATACATATCTGGACGAATTTTGTAAAATTCATTATGTTTCAATTTAGACGTCATTTTAATAAAAAATAATTTTTATGGGATTTGAGCTTATTTATTCATTAATTGCTCTTTAAATACTAACTTATTTTATTAAACCTGTATTAAAACTTCGTTTTTCAAAAATTCGTGTGGCCTGAAATTAAAAAAAAAATATCTGAAATATATATATATATATATTTCAAAAAATATACTAAAAATAGTTATATACCTAAGATATCTATCGTCATAATAGAAAAGATTTAGCCACAGAAATACTAAAAGCAAACTTCCAGCCTTAGAACTAGGAATGCAGGTTTAAACTAAGTTTTTTGGCCAGCCAACCTTCACCTGAATTGCCAGTATTCTGGGCCATAGGGAAAGCAATAAATTTCTAGAGAAGTTTAACTATATTATAGATAAAACCATAATCTATTAATGTAATACCTATAATGTTATAGCCTTTAATTACTAAAATATTTAAAATCAAAGCTAAAACTAAATATAAGACTTACCACGTGAATACATATTCGCCTCTTATGGACAATAACAGTAACGCATATAATTATTATGTATTGATAAAGTAGCATTATTACTATAATAAACCTTTAAAAATTCTATATTTTATTTTAAAAATTTATAGAAAATAAAATACCATCCAGGCATAAACGATTAATTTTTAATAAAATATATTATTACAAAATTACTTAGCTAGAGGCGCCATCTATCTATAAACTGTACAAATGGAAAAACTTTTTTTTTATTTAACTGTTATATATCTTTTTATAAATTTAGGAGGGTAACTGTGTTCTATACAATGTTTAATAAAGTTATTAATATTTAAATATATATTAGATTTATCACTAACTGATACCTTGTTATATATATATATTTTTATTATATAATTTTTTGATTTTAATTATAAAATGTGACGCTGTTGTCCACTTGATCAACAGAAACATCTAGATCAAGACCATGTGAACCGTGCATTTTCAAACAATACAGGACTGTAGCAAAACTTAAGAACTGCTGGCTCTATTGGCAACTAAGATGTGGGTATGGGCGACTTGAGTCAAGTTCCAATTCGGACAAGAATGGTTAAATTTAACCCCCGTCACATGTCATTGAGCTCGAGTATGTCCACTGCGAAGCCTAGCAAAAATAATTTAATCTAGCCACTGCTTGTCCCAAGCAAAGCAGCCTCAAGACAGTTTCCTTCATACTACTCATGTCCTGGAGCCTGCATCCAAAAAATATTGTAACTGATAGCTTATTTGACCCGAGTAGGAATTCCTGAAAAAGTAAGGCAGCCACCATGTGTACAATCCTTATAGCCTCTCTCTCTGGCCAGACTATCTACAATCTCATTCCTTCAGATATTCACGTGCAATGGTACCCATTGAAAAAAGTTCTTAACATCAGCACTTGGGTAGTTTAAAAGCTGGAAAATACTCTTTGTCGTTCAGTCACAAAGATGCTGAATAGAGCTTCGATTAACATTCATTATTCAAATATATGTATTGACACTCTTAGCAATGCAAAGTTTTAAAACCTCCTCAATAGCTTAATAAATGTTTTCCAAACTACAATCGTCTTAAGACTGAAAAAAGATGTTCTTAAACTGAAATCCACGTAACAGCTACAACGGAGTTAGGCAGTTGTTGCTCTTTACAAAGTATGCAGTGTATTTTCCATCGACAATCTCAAGAAAACTTATGAAAGGAACATTAATTAATGAAAAAGATTAGTATCGTCAGAACAATCTAAAATCATATATAAAAAAATGCAGAAATGATATATTAATGGGCAAGAACGAACAGATGACTTAACGAAGACAAATCGATGTATAGACACAAAGAAATATAACAACAGATTATTTTCAATATTGCAAAACCTATAGGTATTTAAACAAGCTTAACATCATTCCAGAAACATCTCTGTAGAACAGTTCCACTTGCAGGAACAGTCTCTCTCTGTTATTGCTGCCAACGCACAAACAGGTTTTAATCTCTCTGAAATCTCAACGGAACTGGCTTGGCATTTTTTTGAAAAGTCCTTCATATAGCATCATAGAAATTTCGAAAAGAACTGATCTTAGGCTCTTCTCGATGATTCTTTGGTGATATAAAATTTATCTGCTAATTTCACGCCAATCTGGTAATATTGATCACATCTTCTAAAGTTGCCATTTTTCAAGTTAACGCTGGGGGAAAATGTTTGTAAAATTCAATTTTCCCACAAGGAGAGAGTATTGCTGCAGAAAAAATAATATACGTGGGGTGTTTCAATATAAATAAGAAACAACAAATATAAAATCAAGCATTAAAAATATATTTTAAAGACTTGAGCTTTATTTACAAAACTTTTATCTTTTTTCAACAATTTTAAATATATAATTTGCCTTAGCTCGAAATATATCTTCATGAAAAAGTCTACAAAAATCCAGACAAACAGTCGCTTATAATTAAATAAGTCTATAAATAAATCAATGTGTTTCGCAAAACTCACGGTGAATAATCCTTCTAAAATAACTCAATAAACTTACTGCTCTATGAGTTCTCAATTTCATATTTATAAATTAACCTTTTGAATAGGGAGTTAAAAAAAGTTCCTTTTGCCATTTAATAAACGTCTTCCTTTACAGCCAAATGAGCTTTTTTCTTTTCTTTAATTTGCTAATTTAAAATGTCTGGAGGACAGGAAAGAGTAGGATAATTAAATAGATTTTTAGAGAATGGATACATACTTCGGTAATTAAATTTTGTATCAAGTCTCTTTTAGTTTAACTAGAAGTAGAGTACAAAAAGAAAGTGTTCGTTAGTTTTAAATGAAATTTATTATTTTGCTTTTTAAAGATAGATAAATTTGATCCAACGTCCTGAAGAGAAAAGCGTTTATTTACATTTGTCTCTGAATGATGAATTTACAAACTTCCGATTCGTTAGAAAATGAAATATGTATATCATTTACATCTATTTGATAAATCTCTTAAATAAAACTATTAGATTATAAAATCTCAAATTTAAGTCAATGAAATGATTTATTTTTTATTTCCAGAATATAAACTACTTTTTTTTTAATATTTTTATTTTTTTGTAAGAGATGAAAATGTTGTATTTATTAGATTGGTGCGTGTAAAATGTCAGATTTTTAAGTGAACATATAAAACTGTATATCTTTTTTTAAAAATTGCTTATTTGATCAAAACGTGCACCATTTCCTTCAATATACCTTTTTAAAAGATTTTTTATTGCAAAGATGCCTGTCAAAAAGAAGATTTGATTTTTAAATTTAATAAACTTTGATATGGAATTTTTGGGACTATGTTCATTTTTATAGTGTTTCGTCCGTAAAACTTTTTTAAATGTTTTAAAAATAAAAGTGGATTGTTGAAAGATCCGATGAATGTATTGGATGCTACAAAATTTCGTATTTAAGTTCATTTAATTTCTCAATCGTTTTGTACGACGCATGCGGCCAAGCTTTGTCGCCTAGAAGTACTGGGTCAAACCGATTAATGAATGATAGGCGTATAGCAGTGCTTCTCAAACTTTCAATGTTTGAAACCCAATTTTTAATCATAATTTTCATCTCTCCCACCTTTTGTGCAATAAAATTGTATTTAATTCAACAATGATGTATTTAGACGTAAAGATACAATTCGAATACAATTATATACGGCAAAAATTATCAAGATAAGTATTAAATTTTGTACATAACTTTGTATATGCCCTTGGGAGTCAGTAGATGTTGTTAAATTTGTTCTGTGTTCATTATTGATAAATTATTGTTAAATATATTGTAAATTACAGATAAATTTACACGCATATTATATCAGTGTAAATGTGTATTTTATTATTTAGAATATAATATGTTTTGCTTCCTTTCAGTAAAATAATATATATATATATATAATAATCTTTTATTTTCAAATTTTCAATATGTTCGTCCCCCCCCCATGTAGGGTTATCACGTCCCCTCAAGGGGGGGGGGGACGTGAGTCCTCCCCTTGAGAATGCCTCAAAGTTTGAAAAACGCTAGTGTACAGTTTTGAATTTTCAAGCATATCATCAATGTAAAGGGGGTCTAATAGATACAGATGGATTAATTTACACCCATTCTTTCTGAACATCATTTTCCCCAGATGCTTTGGATGTTCCTCACGGTTCATTTTGTGCGGAAAAATTAACAGACCGAAAATTTTCAAGCCCACGCTGCACTTTTCGATCATTAACAATATTCTCTACAAATGTCTGGTTTATATGGCGTACAACTTTTGCAACATGATTACCAAATTCATACTCATATAAAAAAATTGTACGAATACAGGTTGAATTCATGTCCTTACGAAATTCAAAACAAATAACAAAAAGGAAAATTTTTGAGAAAATCTTGGTTGAAATGTGACTCTGGCGATACACAGAACGACTATAAACAAAGTTATGACAAAACACAAGTAATATAATAAAAACTTTTTTAAAGTCAATTTCTACTTAGGTCAACGACGAACGATTCTATTTTAGTTAATTAAATTTAATTAATGAATTAATATTTTAAAAAAATTGAATCAACGTCAAGATACCCATTACAAGTTTAAAAACATATATTCGAAGCCACAAGAGAAAATTCATTAGAAAAACTTACTGGCGCCATCTGTTGGTGCAAACTTCGTCAGAAATAACGCAAAATAAACTTAAAATTAAAAAATAAAATAAAATTAATAAATTATAATATTTAAAAATCAAGTGTCATCACCTGCAAGTTTAAAAAAAGGGCATTTGAATTTCAACGAGATAAATAAAAAGTATTTTATTAGCGATTGAAAATTTGAACAAGGTATATACATAAATAAATAAATATAGGGAGAGAGTGAACTAATAGTAGGAATTGAAAAAAAAAGCATGGCCAACTTAGGAAAACAAACTTTCACATATTAATTGATAAGAGTACTTAATAGTTGATTTTTTTACTCAAATAGCATTAGAATTACTTCATACGTAATACTTCAAAAATAATTTCGTAATTATAGCAGATTAAGAAGGAAAAATTTCAATCATCCAATTTGAAGTCAAATTTTGAGGACCTTGTAACGGGTACAATTCAAGATCTTATACTAATCCTCTTGGGGAAACTATTCTTTAACTGCGATTTTAGTTTAGAAACCACTTTCCGTAAAGATGACTTGATGTTATGCAAATGTAATTACTATTTACGACCTGGCATTGAGTATATTAGGATAATGGTTAATCGTTGATCGTTTAGCGTGAAATTCAAGAATTAGAAAAGGTGAACAGAGCGACTGGGAGGTCGCGCGTTCTAAGATTAATAGTCGTCGTAGAATCCACCAAGAATTGTGAAAGTATATAAATTTGAAGCTGACCAAGCTATCCGGATTCGAGAAGGATCGTAACAAGGTGCTTCAACCAAAGATAGGTGAATTTCAATAGTCTATTATCTCCGATTAAGGGTTAGGATTTCGGATTGCTCCCAGAGTTAACCTATAAAATTGTATATTACATAAAGTGTTAAAGATAGAATAAAAGTAGCTATTTTCTTAAGATCAAGTCTGCTTCTTCCCCGAACCGTCTTACACCAGTAACCTTCATGCCGCGACAAGTTTACTAACTATACTACTCTGTAACTGTGTAAAATTTCTCATATCGTTGTGATGGTGATGTGGAAGTCAGTACAGTTGTAATTAATTATTATTCCTTCTTCCCTCTAACCCGGCTAGATGTGTGGGAGGAACTAACTGATCAGACGACATGATGCACTTCGATTGTTTATTTGTCACAATATTCAACACAGACACAATAATAATCCAATTAAGATAAATTTGATCAACAACTAGAGGACTAAGGTGAGACAAGATAGCATGGGGACAATATACACCGTCATGAGAATCTATCCTTGCGATAACTTATACAAAGCTTGATTTAAGAAGCTTTGTTAATGATTTAACTCTCTAACTTCTATTTAAACTAGGATTACGGTACCTGAACTCTTGCAATCCTTTACTATTCGACGTAGCTTTGAACACTAATAGTTGACTTCAGCACTTCTTAGAGATTCCAACTTCCCGCGTCGTACACTGTTTACGTATTACTGCCGGATTGCTAGCTTCTCATTAATTCACTTCACTTACGAACTATCCTCACTTCTTTAATCTTCAATTTTCACTTCAGTAATTCTTGTAAACTCGCGAATACAGAATATATATATTAAACTGAATTTGCATAATCTGTGGGTCCGAATGGCGTCGCCATCTATCGTGAGCAAAATCGTGCTGTCACCTTCATGGGATCAAAGCTTAGGCTAATGACAGACGTATCTCTAGCCCGTTGCCATGATGAATTTCGCGGGCTTCGATCTGACTACGTCAGACAAGTGGCATAAGCAACAACAACAACAACGTTTTCATGTCCTCGGTGAAAGTTGGTTGAAATAATGCTTGCCCTAAAGGAATCCCAAAAGAGTTATTAAGAAGACGCGTATAGATCCGCCACACAGTTAATTGAAGATTGAGATGACATCCTTGTCACTTGACTGATTTTTAAAATTATGAGTCCCCAAACAAATAGTCTTCGTGTTACTTCTGAGTGCAACGCTAATAAACAGTCAATCTATCAGCAACAGCCTTAGAATATCTACGGAGTGAGGCTCATTTAAACCATATTATTATTAACGTAACTGAAACCGTAACTTACTCTTCAGTGGTTTGGTTCCAGAATAAGGGTCATTACATCGAATTCTCTGGGACTATATCGTCGTCGGTCACGGTGACTGCGAGAGGGCAGATTATTTCCCAGGCTAATACATCATGATCTGAGGGATGGGATTAATCAAAATAAGATGGGTGCATCCAGATAAAAATAACAGCGGAAAATAAGTAATATCTTTTCATCTCTACTATTCAGAGACTTTCTAAAAGTTATTGGATTAAGTAGCAGCATTAAATAATACCATTACCGTCATGTGATCCAATTATTAGGTAGTTACATTACTCTGTTAGAAAAAAAAATATTAAATTATTTTAATTTTTTGATGTTAATTTGAAAAAGGGGAAGGAGGGAGGCTTTTCGCTATCACAAACAGAACGCAATTTGATATTAATGCTTCAGAAAACACAAAAGATGTATTAATGAATTTTATACTAAAGCCGGCTGAGTGACGTGGTTGGTTTGTCGCTGGCCTTTTGCACCCAAGGTTGCAGGTTCGTCTCTTGCCCAAGTCGGTGGATTTTCATGAAGGAGAAAATTGACAGCGGCCACGTCGTATGATTATGCGAGATGTAAAATATCCATAGAGTGTCTGATTGTATTGAAAGCTCTCGGCGAAATTAAATCCTAGATCAGGTTTGGATCGTGAAGAGCTCAGGTGCCTCCCTCTGTGGAGGAAACTGGGTGTCAAAATTATTTACTGTAATTGGTATCGCCTATAGGGTGCAGCGCTAAAAAGTGATACCAGCTCCTGAGGAATGTACTAGGTCTGCAAAGGTTTAAAATACCAGCTTGCAGCCCGATTAGAAAAGAATTTTTTTTATGCTAACAATTTTATTAAAACTTAATTCTAGTATTAATCCTATAATATTTATTAGCGATTAAAGATTTATTATTTTAACGCTAATTAAAACTTGATAATTATTGTATTTCTAATTACACATTCAGTGAAGAATGTGGAAAGAGTTATTCAAACAAATTTATTTATATAATTATAGCAGGATTGAGCAAATAGGGGTCACCAAATAGGGGTCACCAATACCCCACCAAAACGGTCAGAATACCAATAGGTAGAAAATGTTTTCTATACTTGGGTCGACATATATTTGTGATCAAAGGTTTTCTTGCATGCCTACCAACAAGAGTAATAAAAATAGACGAAAATTGCCTAACTTTTGCTTGCAGGCTGTGATGAGAATTTTATGAACCAATCTCACTTCTAATTTAAAAAAAAAATCAATCATGCTTGCAGGTATAGATGATATGTGAAATAACCTCAAAAAAATTGAATAAAATTGCTACCAATTTATTTAATTTATATGTACTGATTTTTATATGAAATAATTGATATATTCCTGGAAATGCAAAGTTAACTAATGAATGCAATTATTTTGAAAAGATACGGTATCCTCGGCTTCCACAAGGAGCCAAATTTTTACGCACATCTGAATTATAACATTCCTTTGTAAGATCCTTTTCAAAATCTTGCCCTACAGAAATATTTCTCCAATTTATTATTTGTGTCACCTTGAGTTGGTGTAGCGGAGAAAGGTCGGAAATTTTAAATTTAATTTCTAAATGACAATCCACGCGTAATGTGTCGCCATGGAAACTAAAACAATTCAACCCCTTTGAAAATTTGATATTGAAGAGATTTGGAAAGATGGGAATGGTATATGAACATTTTTCTTATATTGAATTATTTCAAGTTATATCTGTTCCCATTTTTTTCCAAATAACTCGAATAACTCAATTTAATAAGCTCCGTTGCCTAGCAACAAATGAAATTTATTTCCTCGGTTTTATTTCAGGAACATTTTGAAATATTTCATTCCCAAAATAAGATAAAACATTTCTATCTGCTTTCAAGTTGAAAAACCCTTTTTTGGAAAGAGTTGGAAATTTTAAGTGTGATTTAAGAATTCAGGTATCGAAAATAATGCTTTTTTGGGTCGTTTGAGAAAAATATTTGGTCAAACGATTATAATGTGTTTTTAAGAGAACATAATTAAAGTGACCAAAATATAAAAAATTTTAATGCCACATTTTAATTGTGTGAAATTTTTAAACATGTGTACAAAATTTCTTAATTCTAGCTACATTATTTAACCGGTTATTTAACCTTTTAAACCTTTAACATAAAGTGGAACATGTGACGTTTGCACTTAGCTCTTTCATTTATTTTACTGACCTTTAAAACTTTAAATGGATTTTATTCAAGTTTTTATTTTCCACGAAAATTGTGTATTTAAAACCCCATATTAAGGCTTGCTTTATAATCTCTTTAAATTTATGAAACTTTTTCTGGTTGTTTTGTAAAATTGTAATAACCCTACTTCCCTTCTACCCTGTGACCCAGCTAAAGGTGTGGAAGGAAGTGAAGGATTATTCGACATAATTTCCGATTACTTTATTTAGCACTTTAATCGAATCCAACACAACTCAATGCCACACTAAAATAGGATGTTCCAACCAGTCAACATGGGGAAGGAACGAGAGTCGCGTTTGGGGAGAATACGTTAAATAAACCCCTTTATAATAATAGTTTTTCTACCTTAATTTACACGGTAGATATTTAATTAATGGCCGTTTAACCACTTCAATACTTTAATTATCAAACGTAATATGAAGGAGACAATACCTGAACAATAGGCAGTCTTCTATTTAAGGTTTCATTCATCAATATTAACTACTTGTATTGTAATCACTCACAAGGCCTTTCTAAACCTTTTAAGGTATATTCACCTTGTATCTCTCTTGTCACCTTTAGTTATCTAAACTTCTAACTTTCTACGATCTATTCTTCTTCCCTTTTAACTCACTAACTTTCTTTAATTCGAGAACAATAACTACATGTATTAAACTTAATTTGCATATCACGCCTTCTTCTTAGTAGAAGATTGATGAATTTTACTAGCCCCAAAGAATTCCCAAGAGGATTAGTATGAGGACGCATATAGTTCCGTCACAAAATATGTTTGATGATTCTGTCCAAGGAATAAGGAATAGTTATAGAACACAGATTCAGAGACGAAAAATAAATTTTAATAAGAGTATCACTAATAATACCAGTCCAGTGAACAGAATAGTGAGGAACACTTCTAAGAACATTAGAAAAAAATTATCAAAAATATTAAAATGTGTAGAAGTAGTATAAATTTTAAAATAATGAAACAATTTTAAATAATTGCAGGTTTAAAAATGGTGTTTTTATTATGAAATGTATATTTCATGTGTGCTCCAATACACTACGTGTAAACAATTTCATATTAGTATATAAAAAAATATTTACAGGGTGTCTTCTTAAGGGGGTCTGGCACATGAGTTTTCGTATACTATTCTGTGACATATAAATAGACAAATAGAAAATGAATGTGGTTAGTTAGCTTTCAAATAAAGGAAACGTCTACTCGAGTAGGTTTTTTGGGAGGGGGGTAAATTTTAGTGTATATTCTGGAGTTCTCCAGTTTTACTTCTAATATGTCACAATAAGTACACATAAAATCCTCAATAGCACAAATTCAAAGTTCACTCAGTGGTGGAAATCCATAGTCACAATATTTTACACATATCTGCGCATTATAGAAGGGTTGCCTAAAAGAAATAGGACACGCGAAATTTTATTATATTGATTGCAGTTATAAAAAAGCCACCGAACATGGATATAATTGGAGGTATGAGGTATATATCACGTATGATATTCAATAATGAAACCTGTTCCTGGTAGAGAAAAACATCAAAAATAAAGTCGTACTGTGGTAACCTTTGGTTACCCCTTACATCCGAACCCTCTTGTCTATCTGTAAACCTGGCTAGATGAGTAGGAGAAACTAAATAATCAACAATTATTGCAATCTGATTTAATTTATTAATTCTTATTAATGATTCTAAAGCACACAACACAATTCTAATTAAGGTATATAAACAATGGTAGAGTGCAGAGTTGAGATACTCAAATGCGGGGATAACATTACAGAACTTCAACTGAATCTAAGAGAGCTTAAATACGCTCATTTACAACTACGTTGCACTGTAATAATCAGTTTTTACTTAATTGAGAGTACGATACCTGTATCATTAATACTTCGGATCCTTCACGAGAAGCTTCAAGCAATTTCTTTAGCTTTATCAAATGACGATGGCTCCACGCTGTGTAATCTTTAATTCCACTGGTTTTCAATCTTCACTAACCACTTCTACTTTCACACATCAAACGTATCAACTTCAGCTTATCAACAACTACGTGTCAACAGACCATTTGCTTCACTTTACTTCAGTTAACTTAACTTCACTCCCTTTCAACTCACGAAAACCGAATTTATATAATATTCCTCATTTACATAAATCACGTTTGGTTTCTCGACGAAGGTTAGTTGAAATAATTATTTTGTTTTAAAGAAAAAAGAAGGTACTAGTAGAAACACGCATAGATCCGTCACAGTACTATTAATTGAAACGGTCATATTGAACGGTGCTTGGTACAATAGTTTCTGATTGTGGAAAGTAAGCTAGATGTGGGCATCTATCAGCGAAAGGGGCAGTCTGTGGAAAACACTGCTTAATTCAAACAACTGATATAAAAGGTTTTGAGAAGGAAGCAAACAATATCAGATCTCCATAACTGCCCCGAACGTCTCCCTGAGGCCCTGGTAACTTTAAGAAAATTCTGTTGTCAGGCGTCGGTACAACCACCGTAAAGTCCAGATATGTCTCCTTGAAACCTTCCAAACTCTTTTCCACTTGAGGTAAAGCAATGTTTCTCAAACTTTACATGTTTGCGACCCAATATTCAATCATAATTTTCATCGCGCAACCCTCCTTAAAATAAAACACAATGTATTGAATTCAATAACACTATACTTTGATGCTAAAGCTACAGAACTTTACCCTCTAAGTGCCACCGCCGTATATAAACGTCTCACTCAGCCAAAGTCTTAATTGACGTGGACGTATATATACGTCTTTCCGAAGTACGATCCTTTACGTGCACTGCTATCTATAAAATTATTCCGAAGGCTTTATAATGAAATAAATGGACCTTGCCAGTGATTGCGAAGGATTTAGTTATTTATTCTCCCCCCCCCCAATATATCACATACACTCACCTGCATGGAAAACGGTGGCATTAGGGAGTGAATCGTGTAACTTTTAATCGGCAATTAAGGGATTAATTATAAACCGTACAAATTATCAAGATATGTGTTAATTTTCACATATAATTTAATATATGACAAGCCCATAAGGTCCATGGTAATTATTAAACTTGTTCTTAACTTAGTATTGTTAAACTAATTATAAAAGGAATTGTGCAGTGCTGGTACATTTATGCGTGTATTATGTCAGAGTGTAAATGTGTATTCTTTTTATTATATCAGAATTTATTTTGTTTGTTTACTTTCAATAAATTAATAACTTTTTAAATAATCTTTTGTTTTTGACTTCAATTTCCTAGCGCCCCCCTCGTAGAGTTATCACGACCCCACAGTTTGAGAAACACTGAGATAAAGGAAACTATGCAGGACTTCCTTGAAAATCAACCATGACCTGTCTGCAACGACTTCATAAACCTACTGTCGAAACGATGGTATCTGTGCTTCCATAGCCATCGTAGTTTATTTTGATTTCCAATAAAGGTATTATTTTTATTCAATTTGTCTACTTTTTATTTGCGCAAGCCTCATACAATTGGACGGAACAGGAAAGTTTTAATCATGCTGGGACGGCCTCTAACTCCTTGGGGATTCTTTAAGGGAAAGAGTTATCCCAACCAACTTTTACCGAAGATAAGAAAACGTGATTATGCAAATTAAGTTTAATATATAAATTCTGTATTCGCGAGTTTTGAGAGTTAGTGGAGTCGGAATCTAATATTATTAAAATGAGAATTGAATTTTTCTGAAGTGAGGATAGCTCGGATGTGAAGTGAATTAATGAGGAGCCAGCAATCCGGCCGGAGATCGTAAACAGTGTAGGACGTGTGTAATTGGAATCACTGAGAAATGAGCAAGCCAACTATTAGTGTTTAAGGCCTCATTTAAGGAATAAAGAATTACAAGTGTTCAGGTACTGTGATCATTATTGAAATAGAAGTTAGAGAGTTGTTTTTAGTGCACGTCGGTGGTAAAAACGAGCTTGTATGAGTTATCGTAGGAATATAATTGAATATCAGTAAATACTACCCCCCCCCTCCGCTAACTTGTCTCACCTTCGCGCTCTAGTTGTTGATCAAAACTATCTTAATTGGATTATTATTGTGTCTGTGTTGAATATCGTGACAGTAAAACAATTTTATTGAATCATGTCGTCTGATCAATTAGTTCCTCCCACACAACTAGCCGGGTCTGAGAGTTAACAAGGGGGTGTCATTGCTAGTTAAAACTTGTGGTGACGTCATGAAATGATCTAACACATGCTCGGTCATTCCTGAAATGATCCAGATATATTTTGAGGACAGTTAACAAGACGCTGATATGTGTTCAAAGTACTTGTATTTATTTATTGGGTTTATTTCTATCTTATTATATTCTATATCCGTTCCAAAAAGTCAAAATAACAAGTTGTCTGTTATTAAAACGTATATTCTTAAAAATTCTTTTTCCTTTCAATGTTTTCATTACGATGAGTTTGCTTAGAGCGATATTTATTTTTGTGTTAAAACATATTCATTTTCTTATAAAAAGAATTTCATCTGTTGAAATCGTCTCAAGGAAAGAAAAATGAAAACTATATAAATAAACAAATTTTAAACAACTTTAGTTAACAGTTCATTCCAAAAATATGTATTGCATTTTTCCAGAAAATTACGTCTCGATTTGTTTATTTTACTGAGAAAGGAATTGATCAGACAGATAAATTTACAAAATATAAAAAAAAATCATATTCAAAAATCTACAAAAAAAAGTAGTGAAAAGTATTTACGAAACTAGAGTGAAAAGTCTTTCTTCATCATCCAATTTAGTATTTTACTAGAAAAAACTGTTCGAAATGCTATAGCATATAATGTACTTGAAACTATTTTTAAAAGCAAACTCATTCCTGAAAAATAACACCCTACGAAGCATTTCATTAAAACTTCTTCCGTTTTTCTTCTTGTTAAACTTTCTTTAGATTAAAATCTTTGCTTTTCATAAAACTTTCTGTACAAGTATTGCTTAAGTTTACTTCTATTTAATTAAATATATGTTTACTAACGCATCCCAGACGAAATAATTCCAATACGAAACCTTTTGTAAATTAGTTTTAAATAAGAATACTTTATATAAGTAATTTACGATCTCTCAATGGACCTCTATTTTTAAATTTAAATAATTAATCTAACATATATCTGTATTGCTTTTATCTTGGAATAATAATCAAGTGTTTTGTTGAAATAATTATACGTATGTTTTGCTTATGTCTAAAGGTGATAATATTTTGTGTGTGTTAAATATTTGCCTGAGAATGTAAAAGCTTTCACACAGACCAGGAAAAAAGAAACGCTGCAGAATCAAAAGTTACCGCTTCTAAGGTATCCAACTACCCTAAAATTGTGAAATTTGCCAAAAATTGACAATTTTTTATGACTTTATTTCATAGGCCATCTTATTAGCTTTACAAAAATACAAAATTTATCACTTTCCGTTCACTAGAACAAAAACTACAAGTATTTTAATAAAAACAAATGCCATTACTTTAAGCAAGATGTCACACTTTAAAACGCGTTTTACTCGAAATGTGATTTTTTGAAAATAATCAAACTGGGTCAGCGATTGCTGAAAAAGTTTTGAAAATAATTACCTGAAATTCTTTGTGTAAGTTTTGTATAATAGTAGAAGTGATTTAACCTTCAGATTTATTAATCACTGTTTTATTACAAAATTTACAGTCCCTTATGTGAATATAATCACTGTTCTTTTAAGCAATTTCATATATTAACTGAGATAAAATGCTCTAGTTTTTGTAAAAATTAAAATATCTCTTATCCTGAAGGTCATTTCGACAATGAATAACATAACACATCAGAATTGAAAATAGATTGAATCAGAATTGATTTGTTTATAAACTTTTGGTACAGAATGGGCCGCGTTTATGTTATTTTTTGTCAATTTTTACCCATTTTTTCCCATTTTAGTTACAATGTTTTATTTTTCTCTTCCTAATTTTAGCCTATTTTTCTTTAAATGTGCTAAAAAATCTAAAAATAACAAAAAAATTCACATAACTCCACTGTTTTTAAAAAATAAGTTGTCGCAACCAGTCGGATACCTTAAGCTATTAGACCCACAATTCTTAAATTTAGCAGGTATGTTTTTGTAGAAGTAGAGAGTTGCTAATAATTGGTTTGGCTGAAATAGAATTTCAAGGGGTGGTATAGAAAGTAAAAGATAAATATACCTCCGCTTTAGAAATTTTGTCATGCCCTTTTCAATTCAAGATGCGGGGACTGCAAGAACGTTTTTGAATACAATCGCTCAATAATACGGCTTACATATCAGTAACCCCTAAGGTGTCCTGCCTCAAAATCGCGGTGGAACTGAGCCAAAACGTACTGTCACCTGTATGGTGTTAAAAGCCACGGCTAACGACCGGGATACATCTAGATCTTTGCCATGATGAATTTCATGGGCCTTGATCTGACATCGTCAGACAGGTGGCATTAGTAACAACAACATATCACTAAATGAAAAACAATATAAAATAAATATAGTGTATACACAATCCCATCTACACTTGTGTTCGTGCGTGTGTTTGTGAGAAAAGGAGTGAAAAGGAAGTAAATTTAATAAAATTTCTGAAATATTCTAAAGAAATTATATATATATATAAATTAAGTTTATTATTTTTTCTTTTACCATTTAAAGATCTAAACCATTTTTAAAAACGTCATTTGGCTTTTTTTATTTTTATCTTAACCATTGTGTTTTATAATTTTTGAAATTGCCATTTTTAACCAAAATATTTATTAGTTCTTGTTGAGAAAAGTTATTCTCAAATTAGTTATGTATTTTTTTTCAATCGTCTAAATTTCCTAACTTCAATATTTGAAAAGTTAAGACCACCAAGAATAAATTTCATTTAAGTATCTACTTTCCATTCTATTCTCGAAAATTAAGCATTATGTGAAATTTTTAAGCGCGTTAACGGATAAAAGTTACGCTCTTACCCTCTAAATGCTTATTTAGGGTCACTGACTCATGGGCGCAGTGTCATGAGCTCGAGCCCCAGTACCACTGAAGACCCTCCCTGTAGGGGTACTAATGCACGTTAAATGTGTCGAGGCTCAAAGTGCTCACGTTGGCGTGGTGTGGAAGTTCGGAGAGGAAGAAGTCAGATCAGGTGTAATCTTCGAAACTTGGCAGAGGGCTAAAATTATGATTGGATTTCATCACCGCTGAGTGAAGGCCATTACTTTCAAGCATGCTGCTTTTACATGTTTAGTGGTGAATGGTTTCAGAGCCTGGGATTTTATGTATGAAAATTAAGCCTACATTTATTAAACGGAATCATTTTAGTATTCTCAGGAAAAAATTTATATTGTTTTGAATTTATAAATTATGGTATTTTATTAATTTTTTTTTAAAAACATTACTTTTCTATATAAAAATAAATTTTTATTTTAAACACTCGCTGAAATACCTAATGTAGGGTAAAACATTAATTTTTCATTATTATTTTTTAAAAATATTTCTATATCTAATTTAAAAATATATTAATTTATTCTTGCAACCATCTTTACTAAAGAACAGCAGAATCGTTTTCATTGTAATAATCGTTTTATACTTTAGTATATATTGGATAGTGAAAGAGCAGGCTAAAAAAGAGTATCCCTCATACCCTAATTTGTGAGACTATTTCCTTTTTTTTTATCGTTCCCTTTTCCCACCCTTTCTAAATATCAGTTAAATATTTCACAAGAGGAAACAAATGGCTAATCGATACACAATTCTTTTTGTTCTTCATTCACACTTCCTTCTAACTGGTCTGGCTAATTCGCCTCAATTAGGCTGTGAGAGGGATCGACAAAAAATTGAACACTTTTGCTTTAATTTGATTTATTGCGGTAATTACGGAGGAATTAAGTAGTCCGCGTTGGCAACTTGAGATTCAAAAAAAAAAAAAGAAGAAAGAAGCTGGAATGTTTCCAGATTTGTGTTCCAATAAATCAGACTTTTATAACTGGAAAGAAATGTTCCTCAATTCTTAACAAAAAAGCATATTATTGCGAAGATACATTTGAACCTATTTCCTTAACGTTTCTTTCAGAAAGCTTTTTCAATCTCGAATATTCGCTGGAACGTATGTTTTCTGGATAAACTAGTATATTACACTGAATAAGGATGTAAACATTTGCTTATATTAAATACATCACTAAAAAAATTTCTTTCAACACAGTGCTAACACATGCAGATAATTACAAATTTAATATTTCTTATACAGAAAAAGAAAAAAGCCTCCGACTGTTTCAAGGATTTGAAGAATATCAATTGTATTAATGGACAAGCACGAACAGATGACTACACGAAAACAAATCGAAGTATATACACAAACAATATCATCACAGATTATTTACGCAAAACGTAAAACAAAGGCTTTAAAACACTTCAAGAACGTCTCTCTGAACTGCACTGACCTTTGTCGTAAAAGTGTTCTATATAGCCTCATGGAAATTTCTACAAAGGCCTATCTTAGATTTTTCTCGATAATTATTTAGCTATAAGGTATTTTTCGTGAAATAGATATATTATCAGTATATAATATATATATAATACACTGGCCTCCAAAAGTTAAGAAACAACCGGTTTTTTGTGCCTTATTTAGAAATGAATGAATGTAGAAACATCAAATTTGGATGATATGTGCACAAAACAGTTATGTATTGACTGCAAGATAGAAGTTTACATAACAAAAATTCAAAAATGATTTACAGCAAAAAAAGGCAACCTCGCTGGAAAAGTCCATTCTTGGAAACTATAATAATCACAGTTTTATGTGGTAAAATGTCAAAGTAAAATAACAAAAATGGGTTTTAATTAGGAATATGCTCACCCCCTAGCTTGAAAGCATTAATGGCATCGAACTTCCATGCTGTCAATTAAGCTGTTGGTTACCGAAATGGGAAGCGAAGTCCAGACACGGAGTAAGCTTTGTTCCAGCTCTCCTAAAAACATTGAAGGTGGACTTAAAGCAGCAACCTGTCTGCCAAGATAGTTCTAAAGATGCTCTATCGGATTTAAGTTTGGAGATCGAGCTAGCCATTCCATTCGCTCCAAACCAAGACCCTCAAGATATTCCTCAGCAATTACAGCTCGTTGAGATCGTGCATTATCATTCGTCAGAATGAAGTCATTGCCAATTGCACTGAAATAGGGGCAGACATATGGATCAAGGATCTCACCTCGATATCTCACACCAGTCAGATGTCCTCCCTGGAACACATGCAAGTCAGAGTGACCACCGAAGGAAATCCCTGCCCAAACCATTATTCCACCACCTCGGTAATTGTGTATTTCAACAGTATTTGATTGATGATATCTGGTACTTCGTTCCCTCCAGGAGCAGACGTCCTGAATCACTCTCCAGTGTGAATCTGGACTCGAATGTAAAGAGTACAAAAGCCCATCGCTGTCTGGTCCAGTAAACGTGTTCCCTTGCCCAAGATAAGCGGGCCCTTTTCTGTCGTCTGTTGAGGGTACACACACAACTCGTCGTTTTGCATAGAGACCTGAAGACCTGAATTGTGAAGACACCTTTCCACCCTACTAGCGGATATTTTTCTCCCTGATTCTACAGAATGGTCTGCAACAAGTTGCTGCACAGAAATCCTTCTTCTTCTTCGGACCGACAGAGCGATAAAACGGTCTCCTGCAGGTGTTGTAGCTCGTGGTCGGACTGGAACATGTCTTCTGGACACAGAAGCTTTGTTTTGATATTGATTTCAGAGACAGTGAACCCCACTACGAGACACATTTAGACGCCTAGCAGCATCAGCTTGTGATAACCCCGTTTCCATCCATCCGACCACCCTCCTTCTACCTTAAAGAATCGAGCAAACGGCTTCTGTCAGACATTGCGAGACCCCACTGCCTATTGTCAACAAATCTGCTAACAAAAGTTGTAAATCAACAAAAGTTACACGCTTAATTACGAAAGCCTGATAGATGCCTATTTCTCTCTCACTCATCTGTTCTCATCTCAATCAGTTCTTTCCTATTAAAAAAAAGTGGCAAATTGTTTTTGCATAAATTTGTATAAAGTTCGATTTTATCATTTATATAAACTATAAATTTTATTGTTACTGTCAGTTTTTTTTTTACAGGGAGCTTCGAAAAACATATTGTTTCTTAACTTTTGGAGGCCAGTGTACTACACTCTACAAACCTAGACACCTAGGCTGTACGTTGACCCGACATTTCAGGATTCCACTATTATCACATGATGGAACAACAAATTCAAAATTCAATAGCCATAATTACTTCAAATGTCAGTCTATGACAATATTGGAGCTCAACTTATAACTATCTATCCACTAGTCAGAAAATAGATTATCATGAATTTCTACGCAGAATTTTTGCCTTGAACAAGTAATCAATCAAAATAAAGAAAAAAGTGACTAAAAGTTTCCAATATTTGATGCTAAGGTTTGTAAAATAAAAATGCATCAAGTGTATAACACTAATATAAATGGATATTTTTTTTTAAAATTTTTTTCCCCGGAGTGGTTATAGTTTAACAAAATCAACAAAATCAAGTGCTTTTTTTTTTTTTCATGTTCTGATTTTAAAAAAATTAACTTAATTAATTACCACCCATTTTGTGAAAATTAAGATGAATTAATCAATTCTATATATATATAAGCCTTGTGTGTTTCTTAAATATATATATATATATTTAACCGGAATACATTTTCTTTAATAAAATGAGTTGCTTTCAAAGGCACAAAAATAAACAAATCAAAATTTTTTCATAACTATTTTTTTAGGCATCGTTAAACCTATAAATTCATGTAAATCCACTCAAAGTGAACAATAAATCCTAATTAACTTTATTGATTCCAATGAAAAAAAATCATTTTAAATGAAGTACTAAACTTTTTTTAGCATAATACTCCCCCCCCCCTCCCCTTTACAGACGATAAAACTCCCTATAGAATTGCGTGAAAATCCCTTATCTATCCAATTTAGAATCTTCTTTATGATTCGAGAATCGACTGCAAATTTTAAAAAAATGTGACAGAGCATTGGTGTCAAATGGAAAAATTTTCTTCCGAGTTCTCTTATTTTTACTGAATTTCACTCCTAATTTTTAAACTAATAGAAGAAAAAGTTTTTAAGCCATGGAAATGATTTTTTTCATTTTTTTGGATGAAACATATTGGGAATCGGTAAATACATTAGTTTATTGCGTGAAAAAAAAATGGAACAAAGCATGGATGAATTATTTTTTGTTATAAAAAATAAAACGAAATAATTAAAAAGAAAGGATTATTCTACTTTCATTATATATTAACTGGCAGTAAATTTCTCGGGGTTTTAAAAGTTTTTAATTAATTTATTTTTAAACTTTTGAAATCTAAATAATGTTTAACTGCTTTTGAAAGTATTTCATTTTTTTTAATTATATTTTATGCACTTAAATCAGTTTTTAACTGTATTAAATACCTTTTATCAGCTGGATATTTCATGAAATAGTAAGACAAAGCATTCTCATCAGGTTATTGTTATCCAAGTCCTAGAATTTACCCTTCGAATGTATCGAACATTTTTTTGTAACACTTGATTTAAAAAAAAAACAGAACTTGAATTTCTAAGCGATAAATATACTTATCATTTAAACCCCCGTATCATTCCGTAGTGGATTTCCTCAAACACTATTTTTAGAATATCTGTACACATCGAAAGAAACCTGCCTGTTAAATTCCAAGTCTAGGTCTAAATGTTGAATTAAATGCTACACAATGACTATAATTACAGCTCTTGACTGTACTGTTATTGACGTTAAACCATGTCAATATGCATCGCTATCAAATGAAAATGACGGCAACGATTGGAATTACAGCTTCGTAATGGGTTAAATTCACGGCGGTCACGAGACATATGCCATCACGTGTTCTCCATCTCTGACTCAAAACTGACATTAGACTTGCCGTGGATAACCTAGTGGGGCCGTGGGTAGCCTAGTGGTTACAGCAACGGACTCCAGACTGGAAGGTTTGGGTTCGATGCCCGATGTCACCAAATACCCTCCGAGTACACACGGAGTACATGCTCGGTAAATCCATGGGTCCAAAAATCTTGTGGGCAATCGCAGCAGAAACCACGGGTGCAGGGGTTTGGATAATATTTCCTTCCCTTCCAGTTCCATGTCTAAATTGTGGAGGTGGAGATAAGTGGGGTCGCCATCTATCGTGTATGAATCGAGTCAAATCATACTGTCACCTGCATGGTGCTCAAAGCTAAAAAAGCTAATGATAGGTGTACACCTTGCTACAATTAATTTTGTGGGTGACGATCTGACACCGTCAGACAGGTGGCATTAGAATCGACAACAACAGACTTGTTTAGGTACAATTTCAAATTTGATGTTGGGTAAAGATCCTAAATTAATAAAATTATTCAAGAAGTTTTCCAAAATTAAAAAAAAGAGAGAATCTTACACATTACACGTGTAATAATTTTGAATCAAAGGCATTTTGTTCACCTGTGTGCGGTATTACTTTTGACAGATATTTTTATTTACAAAAAAATTCTGCAGAAAGCAAAAGTTGGCTACAGCAGAGCGCAAGAACTGATTCTCTGAAACATAGTAATTGCAGTTATCATGTGACTATGACGTCACATGAATTTAGCACTTGGAAGTTGGGATTTAAAATTTAACCATTATAACTGTACCATAGAAAAATGGTATTACGCAATAATTTTGACTTACAACTCTCTACCATGGTTTTCTTTTGTGGGTATACTGTTCTATTTTATATAAAAATCATACATCAATAGGATCAGATGCATATTCTTAAATTAATTATCTTTATAATTCGTGTGTAAATAATTGAATGTATAAAAATCTAGAAACATTTTAACAACTAGCGATAGAAATGAATTATATTTTTTGCCATCTTATTTCCAAATGAATTGAATAAATTATTTGTACATGCATGGACGGATAAAAATGGATTTATTATCTTCATTAAACAGTCGCCCAAATATTTTCTTCACAAAATGAGATTATTCAAGTAAGGAATGGAAACTGATTATTTAAACGAAAGCAAACACTTCGAATCGAGGAATGTTTTTTTCCCTTATCGACCCTCATTTTTTAAATAAAGCAAATGTTGGTACAGTTAGAACTGAATTATTAGATGTAGAATTGCAACATTTTATTTCAATTTATGAATTCTCTTTCACTTTTCACTATTATTTTTTTATCAGTATTCTTTTTATTTAATTAAAAATAAGGTAAATTTACAAGAATATATGAAATGCAGCGAAACGCATGAAAAAAGGCATAATAAATAATTTATTATTTGGTATTTTTAAAACTTAAGAGCATTTATTAAATTTTAAGCTGCATAACAAACTTAACATGTTATGAATATCTACTGATAGATAGTTTTATGACTGACTGCAATTAGATCTCTCGGGCTCCAGCGCATGCGTGCTTATGCGCGTTATAGCTTTTTTAACGTCAGACTCAGAAGCAACACGTGGTGGTCACATTAGCCTAGTGGTCATTGATAAGACCTGTGGCCGGTGTCTCAAATGTTTTAGCCCTAGTGCCATTGGAGACTCGTCGTGCACAGTTACTGATGCAAGTTAAATCTATCGCAGCTCAGTCCTCACGTGGTGAGGTGCGTTAATTAATTCCCTTTCAAATTAATGGCATGGCCTCTATAACATGTTTTCATCTTAACGCGTTTTTTACAAAGATCTGATGTTGACGTCCTTTAAAATTAACATCCAAGTGTTATCAAATAAAAATTCAAGACACACTTATCTATACAAATTAATTTGAAAGTAAATATGTTGTAAAGGAAAAAATGAGCTACATAAAACAAAAATTGAATCTACGAAAAACGTCAAATTAAATCGCATTTCATTAATGAAAATATGTTTCATATAAATACTTGTAAAAATATATGGTTTATGTTATGTTTTACACAAGCTAATATGTATTCATGAACCTTTAATTGAATTTCATTAATTAAATGAATTCGTAAATTAAATGAATCGTAATATTTACGTTACATTTTAATTACAGGGAACATTATACATCGCTAAATGAATTTTAAAAAATCGTAAAAGCTAAAACTAAACGAATAACATATCTTTTTAAATTCCCTTATTCAACCTAATTGATAATAATAATAAAAATAAGCATCAAACTCCTTCAAAAGAAAATATTTCTTATTTATTCCTTTTTTAAATAGATGTTTTAAAATCCCTACAGACTCTACAAAAAAACCCCATCAATTCAATTAAAAACATTTCTAAAAGGCTTCAGCAAAATAAAAGTTAAAAAATTCAGCTAAGAGGCAAAATAAAGAATTAATCTGAGATTTTTTTTCTTATTTTTAGTTATATCAATTTAACTTTTTTAAAAAAAAAAAACTTATATGTTTCTTTAATAAAAAAAACATTTTATTTCCTTTCGATATCTAAGTAATTGGATTAAAATATTACAGCTTCTAATCAAAATACTGTTTTGAATATTGTATAATTAATGTTTAAAATAGCGTAAATAATTTATATCTGGATGTTTAATACATTAATATTTCTTTCTGTTTTATTTATTTTCTCATAAAGATTGTAATATATGCAAACATTGCTGCCCCTTACATTATAATGGTGTTACAATCGAATTTGGCGAGATATTGGCCAAATTTGGCGATAAAGCCAAGTTGGCACCATTTTGGAGAGTTGGCTATTATATGGATGTTTCTGGAAGTTCCTGCAGATATCTTTTAATATCGCGATCTATGATCTAGCAGATCTTTTGAGAAATATGCGTGCAGCCTATAAATAGGAGTAGCTCGCTGAAACTGGGTCAGTATTATTTTAGTATTTTTATTATTTTGGTTACCACGATCGAACGACTACTTGCAAATACATTTAGTACTTGTATTTTTTGAACACTGATATTTATGTTTGAGCACTGGAGAAGGTGTGAAGACCTTCTGGGATTTATTTTACGAATTTCGCTGCAATATCCTGCACTTTACGGATTGCTTATCTACAATAAATTTCATTGCTCAAAAAGAACGGCTTCGATCTTTGAGATTGGCTGTATAAAATTCCGTGTTTTTTCAGAGTACGACGTAAATGAAAATCATATCTGAAAAAAATCTTAATTCATTTTGGAAACTATTAGTAAACACAACAAATTTAGTAAAATTATTAACGCATGTAAAATCCACAAGAGCACAGATTGCAAGTTCTCACACTACAAATCCTGACTCAAACTATCGTGTGAGGTCTATGAAGTGCACAATCGCTGTCAGGCTTTGATTCCAATGTTGCTATCTTGCATTGTCCTTATGCATACATTTTTTCTATAAGCGATTCCAATGAAAACAAGAGACAAATTTTTAATGAATTGAACACTGAATTCAAAAAGAAATGAAACTTATAGAACCAACGATAGTAATCATTTTCGGAACAAAAGCATTCTCAATGAGGAGAAATATATTCAGTTTCCGAAAAGAGTTTAAAATGTCATATGAAAATGTGTTGTGAAAAAAAAATCATACATTGCTTCGCAAGAAATTAATTTCTGGACTCCCTTATTGCTTTCATTAAAGAATTTATTTTTATAATATCAGTTAATAATAAACAATGAGATACCATTATAGGAACTTAGAAATGAGTTTCTATGGGCCTTTCTCTTAATTTACCTCTGAGGCTACTTTACTCTGATATTTGAGATGCGAGGTTCGTCTTATGAAGCAGACGTTATACAGCTTTCTTGACTGTATCTTTTCTTTCTTTTAAGTTCTCAGGCAAACAGCATGTGAACATTAAATTCTGAATTTTATTTCATTTTAAAATTTCATGAAAATTCTTGTTTACAGTTTGAGATGATAATTCCCAGTCTTAGCATATATTTTTAACAGGAAGAGAGGTTTATATATACATATATATATAACACTTGTAATACTTGGGATGATTGGATTTCGAAAAAATCAGAATGAGATTTATCAGGTATTTTACTTTCTTCAAACTACAGTTAATTATTGTTTTCTT
Organism: Trichonephila clavata; assembly: GCA_019973975.1. Taxonomy (NCBI): domain Eukaryota; kingdom Metazoa; phylum Arthropoda; class Arachnida; order Araneae; family Nephilidae; genus Trichonephila; species Trichonephila clavata. The sequence continues at coordinate 253,417 of BMAO01020791.1, read as the reverse complement.
CTTCAATTTAATACGTTATAAATTTCTTAGATCAAAATAACTATGATTATGAGTATTTTGCAATTGGAAGGAATAGCTAGTTTTCCCATCGGCTAGGTGACGTAGTTTGATGCTGGCCTTGTACACTCAGGTTTGCGAGTTTGAACCCGGTCCTCGTCAATGGATTATTATGATGCAATAAATCGACAGCGTTCGTGTGATATGACTGTGAGGAATGTAAAAGATTCCACGAGAGCTTGTTTGACTTGGGAGCACTTGGCAAAATTAAATTCCTTGCAATGTTTTCGCAACGTCAAGCTCAAGTGCCTCCCTCTGTGGAGAACACTGGCCGTCAAAATTAAATTGCTGCAAATGGTAATACCCCTGTATGGTGCCACACTAAAAAGCGATTTCAGCTCCCGGAGAATGTACAGATCTATATTGGAAAATACACATCCACAGCCCCATTGAAAAAAATGCCCAGTGTATTTATATAGACTTATAAACATCTGCCAATTTTAAAAGCCTTCTTTAAAACAAAGTATTTATTTTGTCTTATCGTTTAATAGTAATCGTTATAGCCAACTTGCCACGGACGGGAACACATGGTTGTCTTTGTTTCTGTTGGGCTGTGGGTTCGAATCCCAGTGATATTGAAAGGGATGAGGCCCACTGATGGCGAGAAGAGTATCATGTTAGTTCAAATGTCGTTTTCATCCATTAAGCGTGGTTTAAAATAGTGAGGTCCATTACTAATAGTCTTCGTGTGCTTTCAAAGTCTAAAGTTAATGAACAACCAATAATTTCACACACACACATATTTAAAACAGCTTAAAACGGTTCTTATTACAATTTTTTAAAGACATAAAGTCAAATCAAGGGTTGAAAAAAATTCTCCTAAATTTGCTACCATAATGAGAAAACAACCCACTGCATATTTTTCAAAATAAATTGTGTATGATATAGATGTAAAATAAATATTCTACAGAATTTCTGAATTTTTTTACAATTTAATACGAGAACATAAATTTAAAACTTTGAGTCAAACTAATGTCGAAAACAAACAATTTCTCGAATTCCCATCATTCCAAACTAATTAAAAATATAATCAACTTCACTGATTGACTACAATTTCTTACAAGACGTGATTTTGTTACAAAAAAAAAAACAAAGCAATGCGAGGTAGATTTTAAGCAAAACTTATACGAGCCTTTCAAATAATATTAGTACTCTACTAGAATTTTTTTAAAAATTACATTTAATATGAAACAAATTATAATTTCATTTACAGTAACACAGAAGCAAAAATCATACAAATATAGAATTCATTTATTCAATGACTTTTACGATACTCTTTGCTGCCTCATCCTTATTTTCTCTGAAAAAAAACTTCTAAAATATTTCTCTTTAAATAATCATCTTGCATTATTTGGATTTTTCAAGGTGTATCCATTTTTATCAAGAAATTTCCCGAATAGTCTGTCACCATGGTGACGCCTGTTCGTTGCAAACCAAAAAGACATTCTGTCTCTCCCTACAAAACAATTCTTCTACCCATATCTTTTCAGCAAGGAGGAGAATGAAGTTAAAAATATTTTGCAGACAATTTTAAAACAGTATTTGCAATGAGTCTTATTTACATATTTAGAGACCCTAACACAGAAGTTACTTCAATATTTTAATTATATATATACAAAAACCCCACCAGAAATTATATAAATAACCCGTACATTAAGTTATTCGTAATTATTTCACGAAATTGAAAATTTTAAAAATATCGTTAACTACAAAAATGGTATGCCAATGGAATTTTTATGCAGGTCAATAATAATGTCAGAAATTCAAAATGTGTGTGCGAAATTAATAACCAGTTACTACTTCAGAAACTTATACATACAACTGTAACAGTAACATGTAAACTATATATATATATATACATTGGTTATCATACATTAAGGAGTGGCCGCCGTAGCCTATTCATTAAAGTAACTGTCTTGTTGACGGAGTGTCAAGAGTTTGAGCCCAGTCCTGCTGAAGACATGCCTTGTACGGGGGGTGCTATATACATTAAATCTGACGAAGCTCGATCATCCTCCCGTCGTTATGGTAGGAAAGGATGTTCCAGTTCAGTCGTTGTCCTCGTCCCTAGACCACCAAAAGCTCTCGAGTAGCTGAATAGCGCGAAATTAACATTAACTCATTCATTCACTCATACATTTTGGAAGTATCCCAAAAACGATAATTACTCATAAAGCTATGCGTAGAAATTCATGAAACTTATAAATATGCCCCCAGGTTGAGTGGTTACATCTAGCCTTTCCATCCCACAGGTCTGGGATTTGGGAAGTTCGGGCCATGGATTAGGCAAAGTTGATTCAGCCTTTCATCCATTCAATTGGGTCGATAAATGAGTACGAAGTTTTCTTAGGAACTAATTACTGGAGGGTTCATGTCAGACTCACCGCCTGATCGGAACATATGCTTATGCTGCTCAGCGCCCAGAGTGACGAGAACTGAGATGGGTACAGTAAGCCTTGCCCCGCCATGAGTTGTTACGCGACTGAGTGTAGTTTAGTTTATATACATTATACAACGTATAGGAAGGCATAAAATAGCATGAAAATAAATCACTAGAAAATTATGGTGGTACAGAAAATACCATGTGTATATACTGAACAAATCGGATGTGACAATTTGTTATAGGAAAATAACATAATATGGGGTATGATTCCCCCGAGAAGCAAATACAACAAATGCAGAAATTCATGATGTGCTCAGTTATGCGGTATACTACTTCCGTAGGAAGTGCGAACCATTGTTCTTCCAAGGCAGTTGATGGCTAGGACCCTAAGAGGATGATTGTAGCTGCACATCGTTCAAGAGCGTCTCAAGCATTCTCGAAAGAGTGGTTAAGGTGTGGTAACCCAGCTGGCCAATGAATGCGCATAAATGTTTCTTGCTTAAGATAAGCATCCACGATGCGAGCCATGTATGGTCTTCCCTTATCATCCTGTAGCACGAAAGAATCGCCTATTGCTCCACTATAAGGGCGTACATAAGCATCCAGGATGTCCTCTGTTGAGGTGTGAGCATAACCATTTCGACGGAAAAGGAGATCTCAAGGAGATACCACCCCAAACACAGACCGTCTGATCAGTATGCATCTCTTTTACGAATATGTCATGGCGGAAAACGAGTTATAAGTTCTCTTCGAAAGAAAATACGCTTACTATTGCTTTTGAGGCTATACCTGCACATCTGTAAAGAAAGCAGTTCTCGGTTGATCATGCATCCAGAGGACATGTTGACACACCCACAGCAATCGTTCCCGCTTATGGCGTGTTGTGAGCTAAATGCGAATAGCTGGTAGCTTTGCATAAAGACCACGTTCGTGAAGCCTTCGATGCACGGTTGACCTTGATACCAACCTTCCGAAGCTTGCAGCGAAGGAGAATTTGAGTTCAGCCGGAGTTGCAGTTCTATTCCTTCGTGGACAAAAGGATAAAAAGTCATCGGCACTCGTGGTAGCACAAAGCCGTCTTTGGCTGGACATCCTGGGGGCTTTATCCGTGGTTAGAAATTGTTGCCAAAGTCAGCAATTTCAACAAAATAAGATTTAAAAAAACATTTTGATGGCTTTAAATACTTTAATAGCAATCAAGGGTTCTTTTTTCTTTTTTTCCCTGCTAGATAAACAATTAAATCCCTGTAGACATCAAGAAAAATGCCTTTGTGATTCATTTTAAGCTTCTTCATCTAAAAATAGAAGACGATGCATAAACAGACCAAATTACGTACATCTTTATTGTTTAATCCATTCTGATAAAAAAACAATAAAATATTTTTCCCCCTCCATAAATGTTTTTTCCCTTACGTAAACACTTACGGAATCTATTTGTTAAACTCTTTCTGGTTATGAATAAAAACATGAACTAACGATTCCTTCTAACAAAATAAATAAGTAAATAAAATAGAACCATTTACGGTATTACGGATATCGAATGTTTGATTCATTGAAAAAAAAAGAATTCTATTTGTTTTTGTAGCAATATAACCGCAATGAAACAGCTGCGCCCTTATTTGTTAATATTCTTAATCTGCTCTTGGCGGCGTTCTGCGTAAATTGAAAAACTAAACAATTCCACTTTGGAATAATGATCTCCTATTCCACGTAAATAGAAACTGCCTGCGTTGCTAAACGATTCTCGGAGTTTTTTCCGCAATGTATTTAATCATTTTTTCACAATGTATGTATTCCATATTTAATCGAAAGTATGCAATTATTTTAATTCCGTTATTAATTCCGTTATTAATTATTTAATTTCCGTTTCGCCGGCGAAACGGAAAAGTATCAAATAAAATTATTTTTAAGATTTTTTTTGAATATTTATTTTATATTTAATTCTAATTTCATTCATATTTTTCGAATTATTATGAACTGAGAACCAACATAATGCAGTACTTAATTTTCTATTATCAGTTTTATGTGGATTTAAAAAAGTATTAAAATTTAATTAAAGTCATTATGGGTACAAAACATGCAAAACATTCATATACACATATAATTACACGTTGCACGTATGAACGTAATCTTAAAGAAGAAAATGGTTATTTCCATGTAAATACTCTGCACACCCTTTTTTAAAACAACTACAAGATACTTACACCGCAAAATTTAGGCCGCGGTAGCCAAGTGGTCAAGGTATCGGATCATGGCTAGCGTGTCAGGATTTCGAGCCCAGTACTACTGAAGACCCGCCGTGTAGGGGAGCGATGCACGTTTAATCTGTCGAGAGCTCAAACGTCCTCTCGATGGTGTGGTATGGTAGTTAGGAGAGAAGGTGCCAGCGCAGGTGTCGTCCGCGTCACTTGACCATGGTTCAAAATTACGCGGTCCGTCGGTAAAAGCCCTCGTGTAGCTGAACAGTGCGACGCTAATATTCACTCACTCACTACATCGCAAAAATAAATGTAATTAATGTTAATGTATATGAATTTCTTCTACATATTTTTAAATTTCTTCCACTCCAATATCTAATAAGAAATCAAATAGTACTAGTACTGCCTTAACTTACAATAAGCATTGATAATTTTAAAGTTAATACTTAAATACATAGGTGGTGCATAGATTCTTGTCTTTGAAAAACCCTTTCAAGTACCCCTAACACTTGCTTCAAATCTAACCTCTATTCATCTGAAGGATCAGCGAAGAACAAAATGCAGAGGTAACCTTTATGGCCGTGCTTAAAACAAACAAAATAGTCTTCATTTGTTCGCACTGCAAAAGCTTCACTTCTAAAAAAAATCACATAAAACAAATTGGTACACTTGTGTACCAATTAAGCAGAAAAAGTAATAAGCAGAAAAAGAATGTATATGATTTGTTCTCCGTAAAGAATTCATATAATTTTAATTTGTTTTTTATTAAATATGTTTTATATATATTTCAGAAGTTTTATTAATTTATATAAAAATGTATTACTTTATGTATCAAAAGATGAAACCCAGATGAACATGTTTTAATTCTATACCTACTATTCAAATAATTTATTTCACATTAAATGAAAAATCTAAAAATAAAGGGTAACTTGAAAAATATTTGACGCACAATATGAACCATAAGGGTTTAACTACTTAACTTCCCCTAGAGGCGAAGCAAAGGGTTAATAATGCATGCATTATTTAATTTATTATGCATCGAAAAAATGCCATAAGAATTATTAAAATACAAACTCCAGCACAATAAACGGAAAAATATTTCAAAAAGTTCTAGTTATTTAGCTGGGATTGAACTAGACAAAGAAATATTTTAATGCTACAAACCGAATAAAAACAAAATATCTTTATATTAGAAAAATTGAAAAAGGAGAAATACCCCTAAACTACTTTATATTTTATAATATGTATACTTTATTTAAAACTCTTCATAAATAAAACATCGTATTTATACCAAAGAAAAATATTTCATAGCGGAAAACAGCAAGTACCTTATTCCATAATGGCTTTCTTTTATTTTATTTTATTTATTTTTTTTAATTTTTCTTCGGAAAAGGTAATAAAGATGTCTAGGAAAATAAGTTCTTGGCGAGCATTGATCTCTTAACGGATTGGATGATGGCCAAAACCATACTAACTTATCCTGGTCACGGCACCAGGCAAAGAAGGGTTTCTTTTATTATTTAGTTACAATAATTTTATGGAGAGATAATTATAAAATCAATATTTTAAAATTATAAAATAATTTTACAGAAACCATTTTCGAAAGTGAGTCTATAACACGGTTCTAAGTATCGTTATAAGAAAATTACATTATTCTCATCTATATATCATCTTTATCTCTTCCTATTTTTCTTTAATCTCTTCTTTTTACGATGTCAAGAATCGTGGGTACGAAATTTAATGAAGAATATTATTTGTTTATAATTCGTATGATTTTTTCGTGAAATAATATGTGTGCAACTAAATAGGCAACTATGTATTTCTTATTACTCTTGTTTAACAATATAAAAGAACGTTTTACATAAAAATTACTCACTACTCGATGTGTTAAGTAAAATGCTATAAAGTTGTCTGAAATTCGGAAAATGACACTTACTGCCCTTTTACACTTGTCAACTTGTGCCACGCGTAACAAAAGAAGTGAACAGTCGGGAGTAAATTTTGAATAGAAATATCCGAAATTCCTTCACATGGAGTCAACTGGCAGTCCCTGCTGTGTCTCTCAGTCAAGCATTTGAAAATCCTCTTCTTCCCCCCCCCCCAATTGACTCATCTAAAAGAATGTTGAAGAAGCTACACTCTTCACACGCGTCTACTTGTGTATTGAAAATGCAGAAAGTGTTTTATTGCTTCTCCGGACCCTCTATCGTTGAGTCCAACACACCCTTTTCTTTTTTCGGTAAAATTCGGCGTATAACGCACACCTAAACTTTAAGCTGTAATTTTTTTTATTTTTAGGTATGTTCATCGTATAACGCCCCCTGCCCTTTTTTACGAAGAAACCTGAAATGTGTGTACGTGCGCATTGCTCTTATGTTTTGAAGTCATTTATTCGAGGTATTACGCCAAGCTTTAGAAAAAATTAGTATATTTCTAGAACTATTATCCTTTAAGGCAACCGACAAGTTTGGAAGACCAATTTTTCATGAATTAATTTTCAGAAGAAATGTATCGTTTTAAAGAAGATAAATAGATTTAAAGAGACATAAATGCTAAATAAATAAAATATATTACCCTTTGGTTTTTAAAAAAAAAATATTATTTTATGATATTTTAGCATTTTTTTTAAAGTTAATAGAAGCACCACATAAATAAAAACGCATTGGACGTAATACAATTTTAATTTCATTGATACATTTCTTGATCCCACTGCAATATCACGAACTACAAGGCAAAAATATATTAAGAAATACATATTTTATAAGCATTTAAATTTGATATTATTCAATTTTCTTCAACGTTACTGTAAAGTTCTAAGCTAAAAATTGCTGTAAATGTAACAATCTTAAAAAGTGTGATTTGTTACACTCTAAAGGGCTCATAACATATATGTTATCAATTTCATTGAATTCAATTGCATTGTTTTGGAGATATCCCTTTCTCGTGCACAAATTATAGTGAAAATGTCATTTTGCAAAAACACATTAAAAACTATTCTTATAAGTTAATAAAGTAAATGCTATAAAAATAGCATAAAAATTTCCCTAATTTTATAAATTATTCCTTCTTTTCTCAATATCTGTATTTCTTTTTTAATTTCTACTATTAGTTCACTCTCTTTTTCTTTATATGTATATTTATTTTTTATATTTTGTTCAAATTTTCAATCGTTAATAAAATACTTTTTATTCATCTACTGAAGTTCAAATATATTTTTAAAAACTTGTAGGGGATGACACTTGATGTTAATACAGTTTTTTCAAATATTACTTAACTTTCATTACTTAAACTTTATTTTTTGATTTTAAAGTTATTCTGCGTTATTTCTGACGGGCTTAGAATTAGCACCAACAGATGGCGTCAGTAAGGTTTTCCAACGAACTTTTCCTTGGCTTCAAAATATATCTTTTTTAAACTTATAGTAGATGACACTTAAAGTTAATGCACAGTTTTATCAAATATTAATTCATTAATTAAATTTAATTAACTAAGATAAAAATTTTCTTTGTTGACCCAAATGCGATTTTTGACTTTAAAAAATAGATTTATATAACTTTTTTTTTCTAATGGTTCTGACATCAAACACCTAAAAATCCTTCTTTCAATCTATCTGGATACCTTAAGTTCATAAGGAATGTCAATTATTTTAAATAAAAAATATTTCGATATATAAACTGAACTCACAGTGGCGCAATAGCCCATGAGGGCAAAGACCTACTGTGCCTATCTTAATTTAAGTGACCGTAGGCGTTGGGGTTCATGTGCAGATGTTACAGTAAAATGGTGAGTCTAACGCGAAGACAACAAAGTATTTCGATCTATGAGGAAATCTATTTTTTTTCGGAAATCCATCTTTTTATATTTAAAGCTCTCGTTTTTATACCCAGCGTATAACGCGCGCCTGTAAATTTCGATCTTACTTTTTGTGCTAAAAGTTCGCTTTTTACTCTGGATTTTACGGTATACAGATTGTTGATTGATTTATGAATCTCGTTCTGTAAAAGAACCGTGACTAATGTAAATTGGGATTGCTATCTAAGGAGCAATCAGGTTGAAACGTGGAGGATGTGTGCTGAGAGTGGAATTGTAATAGAAAGTTAAGAGTGGAAATATGTGTGAGTAAAAATGTCTTGACAGATATTTGTACTTAGTTAGCGAGTTTATACTAAGATTTGCAATTTTAGTTCTGCTTCAGAAAGTGGATATTTTAAACTTTAAGTATGCGAATCTATATTCAGAAACTTCGAGAAGATAGTTTTAATCTTCATTATTATTTTATTAAACTTCAACATTTGCTTCTTTTCCATTAGGGATTGAATGAAAGTTATTAAGCTTTACAAAGATGTTGGTTGAGCCTGAATCCCTAAGCAATAATACCAAACTCCATTTTGTTTCAAAAATTGTGTTGAAACTTTTGACAAATAATGCTAGAAGCATATATTTTGCAAAATGTATTCTCTGAAGATCAAATAAAAATGATCTTAAAAACACTTCAATTAAATTCATTGAATATTATAATCAGCTTATCTTGTTTCACTGTAATTTTTTACTAAACTCTGTACAATAACACACTTTACAGAATAAATTAAAAACTAAAAAACGTGTCCCAACTTTCTCTATAAGGGAAACTAATTCGAAAATACTCTCACACCGAGGAAAATTCTCAGTTCAACCGATCAGAATGACGTATCGTCCTATCCTAAATTGAATCTTCATTCTTGATGGATAGCGTAAATATTTATTACCACTCAGACCAACTGCTATATCGATATTCGATACTTCCACAGAAAATATATCGATTCAATCCCACATCGATTGAGTTAACACTAGGAATCGGAAGTACTTACTTTATTGTTTATTAATTTAAAGAAATCGAAATGAAAAAATCGTCTGTTACTGCATAAATTGAATTAAATCTTTTTGTTTCTTAGCCAATGATCTTTTCTCTTTCCGTCAACCAATCAGTTTTTTCTCTCTTTTTTTGTTATTCTAGATCATCGCTAGAGTAAATTTATATGGAAATAATATGCAATAGTTGTGTTGTGTGTGAATAATGCAACAGTAAACGAACGCATAATCATGACATAGAATTTAGAATGCACTTTCGAAGATTTGCCGTTTTTTTTAAGTAGGTAAAAATGGTGATTTCATGGCGATTTTTCTTTTATTCGCCGGTGATCTTGGTGTTTTCATTAACTTGCCTTTGAATAATTTAAACTTAATTTATTCTTTGGTCGGTGGAAAAGAATACCAGATGGATTTATCTACACCGGTGTAAAAAAGTAGAAAAAAATTAATAAGCCATACAATTCAATTCAGAATTTTGTAAATATGATTTGTATTGGTTTATTAAGTAATTTATTGGTATTATTTAAAATAATACAGTTCTTTATTCTCAAATGAAGCTTGATGGAACGAGTTTTATAGTTTCATGATGTTTGGCAGAAATTTTAAAGTTTTTTTTTCTTTGTTGATTTTCTACAAAAATAATTCCCTTGCAAAGAAGTTATGAAACTCTCCCGAAGGAAATGCCATTCTTTTTGTTGAAATCCAGTATAGTATGTCGTGGTACTTCCTCGTCGTGTTGGTTTAGGGGAAAATCTTGCTCATTATTAGAATCGCAGCATGGGTGGAAAATACATTGAAACGAACTCGAAAAGTTTTCCAGGTCGAAATATCAATAATTAACTTTTTTTATCCAATTATACAAATGACTGCGTGAAATGTAGACAAGATAAGTTAAAGGGCATAAATAAACTTAGTACTTATCTGAACCAGATGCAACCCCTTACCAGGAGCTTAGCTACTGCCGTATCAATGATACGGGGCCAGCAAGCTACAGGGACCCTAACATGTGCAACTACAGTACCACAGTAAGGTTTTCCCATCCTCTTCAATCATCACACATTAGTTATGGCTAAATTGATCTTTAATTTAACAATTATTTCAACATATACACACGACACTTAACAAATCTAACAGAGTTCTTTCTCATCTTCCTGCGGAACTCGTTTGCGCAGCTCACAAATTCCCTCTACAAATTCCCTAAGGGATTATTTAACGGCCGATCTGGAATGATTTAAGGGATTCTTACTACCACTATAACAGGGCTTTCTTTTCTAAAAAAGGGCCACAAAAGTATTTTGATACGGGACCACTCAAAAGTAGCTACGCTAGTGCCCTTCACCCTTGATGACTCAACAACTTGCGTAATGTGATGAATTCCAAAAGTTGATAGAGCATTGCGGTTTTAAGATCGAACACAATCAATGTGTGGTGTAACATTTGGGATAATTGATCGGCAGCGTGAGACTTAAGAATTTAAATTATTGGTTTATTAAGTCTACAGCTATTAATTACAATGCGTACATTTGAATATGTTATTCAAACTACTGAATATATTCTTATTCCGCAGAATGTGTTATTTATGGAGGAATAGGCAAATACTGCTTCTCTCACTCTTTCTCTTTCGAGTGTGTGAAACAGACCCTCATTTCACTCATTTAGGGTGTGGTGGGCCAATGGCGTAAAGTACACCCGCTCAACTTCCGCATCGTGGGGGCACCAGGGCTCTAGGGTGCTCAATACCTGATGTTATGGTATTGCAATCCTTTGTAATATCCAGCTTGGAGCCAAAAGCCTGATTTATCAGGAGGGCCCTAATATTCAGATGAAATGAGCTCGCAATATTTTTAGGGTGCACGTGTGGACATGGACAACGGAATACTCTCTCATAGGGAAATGATCTTGCAGCTGCCAGTTGGTAAAACGATACAGAGGCAATATCTTTCCAATCATCAACTTTCCAATCCATTACTTTCTTCTATTATTTCCTCTACTCTCATCTATGATCATCTATGTCGCTGACTAATAATATATTATTCGGTTATGACTTTCACTTGTATTGAGACGTTGTTCTGGCTTTAAATTGGTTATTTGGCTGGATGGAAGAAACCAAGAGTTAGAGAGGATAGATTTTGTAAATAGCCCATTGTTACAAGTAATGGCAACGTTTTATTATTATTTTTTTATCTTTTTAATCAATCGAATATTTTTCATAATTAATTTATATTATTATTTGCGAAATCGTTCAAATTTTTTTAAAAAAAATTATTAATATTAACTTAAATGTTTGTAAAATATTAAAGCTAATTTTGATGTTGTTTACTTGTTAAAGAAGTTTGCTGCTTATTTTAAGATAAGTATGCGTGCTATTTTATATTTTAATTCAAAAAGAACAGTCTCGCAGTTTCACTTTTTACTGGGGTAGTTATCCATTTCAGTTACTGACAAAAGTACTTTGGCTTCTGTAATTAATTCAATTCATCTAAGAGATGCACAATGATATACTGGATCATTTCAAAAATAAGAATCTAATTTTGCTAAATGTCAGCAGACATTTATGCCACTTATATTATGCTACATGTATGCTCATTCTTGAGAGTACTGTTCAACAACATTCGTTGAAAGTACATAAAAAATTGATTGGATAATATTGCATCCTTTATTTATTATTTTTTACAATAGTAGGAAATTTTTACATAAAGAATAATTGATTTTCATGCTCGGTGAAAAACCTCTTCCGATATTGAAAACAAATGTATGCAAAAAAAAAAAGAAAAAAAAGTTTTTTTGTGTTGATGTAATAAATTTATTTATTATACAATTCAATTGATGAAGCCCTTTCTCTTGGCGGCGAAGATGGCTACCATCAAGAAAAGTTATGTTTCAGTATCCGCCTGAATATCTATCATAATTGGGAATTCCACCCGCTAAATTGAATTTGAAATGAGTCTGTATCGTCATGCTAATAAGAAATTTATGTATTACGGATGGACTTTTTAATGATATAAGATTGACAGCGAAAAATATTCGGAAGAATAAAACGCAGTATGGAATTTTAAAAGGAGATAAGAAAAGCAAAATTGTAAGTATAACAAGAATCACAATGGACACTCGAGGGGACTTGGATAAGCCATTTGTAATGAAACGTACGTAATTTCTTGAAACATTGGCATTTGCCATGACTTCTAATAAGTCGCAGGGGCCAAATTTTTTTTAAAAAAAAGTCGATTTATATATAACAACGAAGGAAACAATGTTTACAAATGGACAGTTGTATGTCGCTCGGTCAAACTGCAGAAGCAAAAAATGGAATAAAAAGCCGTGCAATTTAGAGGAAATGATGATTACAGAAACATTGTTTTTGTAGTTACACTAAATGGAAGAACAAATTGAAATGCGGAGTTCAGGTCTTGAAATTCAGTTTTTGCTGCTTAAAAATACATTGGAAAAAAATTGAATATATATTGCAATACATTGAAAAAATAGAGAATAATTATTGCAATGTATTGAAAAAAATAGAATTACTTAATACATGTAAATTACAGTATTACAATTTGAACAGTTGTATAATTTGTAAAATGGGGTTTGGTCTGTAGGCAGGAGGACAAAGCCCCTCCCCCCTCTTCTAGTAATAATAACAATAAATTTGTGGAATATAATAGCAGTGCTACTAGGAAACATTCCAAGTTAATAAATTGAATATTGTTTCATTCATCACTGTCAAACTATGGCGGTAAGCACGTGTGTCTATAGGAGCTATGTCGTATTTAAAATACAGTATCCACAGTTTTCCAGACATGTTTTCGAAACCAAGTCTCTAACTTGAAACTCATAAATCATAGGAACACGGCAATGGCAATCATACAACCAGAGCTCTAATTAGTAACTAAAGAGAGATTATATGGAAAGAGTTTAATTCTATTGATATTATTGTTGTAAAAAAAAGCCAGACAATAATATATTATCTGTAATAAATAATGTACAAATATCATCTGTGGATTAAGTTAATACCTTCTTATAAATTATTTGGTTTTTATTATTTAATCACATTAGTTTTAGTTGAACATATTTACCGTTTGCTAGATATTATTGCTTAAATTATAACTGTTATTGTAACGGATTAAAAGAGAAGTTGTGAAAAAGATGTATGTAGTTTGAATTTTGTGCTGATGTTTGTGCGATTATGTCGCAGCAGTATTTTAAGTAAAAAAGGTGTTTAAAATGAATTTCGAAGTGTTCGGGTTTAATTTTATATTAATAAAACTATGCAGTATTGAGAACAACTGTATTTATCTGTGTAACTGTATCATTATAAAATAAATTTATATAAAGGCAAAATTCGAATACTATAACTAAAAACTCTGTATATAATTAAAAAGATAAGTTTCAAGATAAATTTGTGAAAGATATTTTGACCTCTCTATATACCACATTCTTTATGTATATTTCATTTATAGACTGGTGTATTTCAAAATGAATTATTTTGTTTGGAATATCAAACGGTTTGTTCGATACCCACTTTTGTCAAACTAGCAGACCCGATTGACACAAACAGTAATCTTAGCAATTCTGAGCATATATCAGACGACAAAATCTAGATATGAGTCGGCATCCTTCTTTATACATCTACATACATACTTCAAGCAAGAAATTTAACATGCGTCAGCTTCCTACCGCTAAACGTTTTGAAACTGTTGCCATCAGTAACCAATTCTCTATTTAAAGGGTTTTAAAACTCGTAACCTTTGAAACTACGTTTACGGTGTTACGGGTAACCCAATCCAAAAGCCTTAGAAAAATATTTAAAGTCCTTCAACGTGACATGTACTTTAAGTAAAATCAATTTAAAAAAAAAACACTGTATTTTTATTAATATTTTTTACGTGATCTTGATGTAATTTAATCATTAATTCCTGCTACAGGTACCATCTACCCTTGCAATTTTTTTTACATACACCATCGAAATCTAGGTGTATTGAAGTTATCTACAGTTGGCTTTCATATTCTGCGTTAATTTGGTTTTATAATTCTTTTGTTTTTACCACACATTTAGAATTGCATTGTTAGAAGGGCATCAAAATATTTACTATTGTGAGAAACTTCTGTGTATTCTGCTAATTTGCAATCTAAAATGTGCTTAAATTTGGACTTGAACGTTAAATCTATCGTTATGTTTATACGTTGTTCCTTCTCCTTTACTGGAAAGCCTTTTGATTGTTTCATGCAAGCTTTAAAAACGTGATTTTTACGAAACTTAAGAAATTATTTCATCTCAAATGTATTTATTTACTTTTTATTTTTACGAGCGAACTGGCTGTGGGTAGCCTAGTGGTTAGAGCATTGGACTCCAAACCGGAGGGCCTGGGTTCGATGCCCGATTCCGAGTACACACTCGAAGTACGTGCTCGTTAAATTAATGGGTCCGAAAATCTTGTGGGCGGTCGCAGCAGAAACCACGAGTGCTGGAGGCTGGAGAATATTTCACTCCTCTCCAGTTCCATGCCAAAATTGTGGAGGTGGAGATAGGTGGTGTGGCCATCTATCATTAAGAAGTCCACCCTGTCTCTTAGGATCTGGCAACTTTCATCCCTTCCCTTCTGGAAGGATACGGCAAGAACAACAACTGTCTTGAAGAATTTAATATTTTATGAAAATTAAAATTTGCATAAAATTTAGCGTTTAGATTACGCAAATTGTGAGCACTTGCGGAATACCTGTTAAAGTTCCAGGGAGTCTAATGGATCTGTAGGAAAAAAAAGGTTGAAGACCTCTGCTCTATTTTATTGCAACCTTATATCACGTGACTCTTACAGAATAAAATCAAACCGATGAAAAATACTAAACTAATCAATTTTTTTAATTCTTACTATTAGTTCACGCCTTCCCTTTATATATATATATATATATAAAGGGTCTCATAATAGGTCTTCATTTTAGTCAATTGACTCTTCTGGTTTCTTACATTTTAAAGTTCTAATTATGTTTCATGTTATACATATGCTTAGCTAATTCTTGTACAATAGACTTTTACATCATTTTTTAAAGTTGTGTTTGTTGAAATATGGTTTAAATCTTCTAGCTTTGTTAGTGATATAATTTTGTATTATCAATTTTATTATGCTATGTATTTTTTTTTCATTTTATGTTACTATATATATATATATATATATAATTTTTGCTCAAATTTTTAATCGTTAAGAAAATACTTTTATTCATCCACTCAAGTTCAAATAAATCTTTTTAAAATTTGTAATGGATGACACTTGATGTTAATACAGTTTTTTTCAAATATTAAATAAATTTAATTAATGAATAAATAATAAGAAACAAAAATAATAGTTCAACACCATATATAAAAAGTAATATCACTCGCGTTTCGCCTCTGTAGTGCAATGGATAGCGCTTTGGACTTCTAATTTAAATATGGCAGATTCGAAGCTCACTTGCGAAGGCCTAATTTCTGATAATGTGATTTCTTTTTACTAGACTATTTATTGGAATAACTAACTCTAATTAATTAATAAATCGTTACAAACAAAGATAATAGTCCAACACCCTATATAGAAAGAAAAATGGAAACCTGCAAGGAAAATTGCTATTTAATATTGCGTTCTGCCATATGTAAATACATATTTATATATTAATTGTAATTATTTAAAAAATTAACTAAAGTAAAATTTTTATTTGTTGACCTAAGTAGGAATTATCTTATTTATTATTTTTTTTTGTATTATGTGTTGTTAAATCGGAATACAATATAGAATCTATAAATTCAATTAACTTCATAAATGTATCATTGTGCCATCGATACATATTTTTAACTCAACAAACATCATTCATTTCCAAACATATTTCATTTTATTTATGCCTCCTTGAACCCATACAGTACGATTTCCCCACTAAAGCAAGTTTAAAAAAACAACCAAATAATTTCTCTTATCTTCCCAATTTTCCATTTCGTTTCAAAAGCGGGCCAAGAGAAAAATATTTGATTTTTATATCCCGAAAATGCACTCGAATCGCGATGTCAGAAATTGCGACTCTGCACACGTGCATGGAAAGAGCCATCTTGAATAAGTAAAGGCCCACATCCCTTTCCTTATATCGTTTTGTTTACCGAGGGACAGAAGCGAACGGTTCTAGAAAAAGATATCCCTAAATCAACGACATGAAAGCATTATTTAAATGGAACGTGTTGTGGGTGAGATATCAACTAAGTAACAAGATATAAGAAAGCACTCGGTTCGACTATTTCTCTGTGTTTTGGGAACGAAATATATTTTCTTTTTCTCGAAGAAAGCTTTGGATAAAACCGAAAAATAAGATGAAATTTTCAATGTTATCACATAAAAAAAGAAAGATACCAAAGGCTTTGCTCTTGGGCACTCGCCTAGTGCAGGGTTACTCAAAATCTAGATCTATGCCATTTTTGGACTTTGCGAAAGCTTATATTTTGGGAATTTTAGAAATGTCATCCAAGTTTAAACTATATATTTATCTATAAATAAAAAATTTTTTTTTATACAATTAGTTAATGATCCTTCAGTGTAACCGAAGGTCATGATAACGAACCAGTTGCCGGTTTCGACAAGTCCCGGGTTCAAAAATAGTTCCTCAGAAGACCCGCCGTGTAGAGGTACTGATGCAGGTTAAATCTGCCGAGGTCCACAGTTCTTACATTGGCGTGGTGTGGAAGAAGAGGTGGTTTAAGTTTGGGTATCGTTCTCGTCACTTTTAGCGGTTCAAAAATACGAGGTCCACCACCAGTAGCCCATATGTTGCTTCAGTAAATAAATTAAATCTCATCTTTTGGTGGATGCCATGAGATTTAATTTAGAAACACTTTAATTTAATTTTTATTTTAAAAAAAATAATAATTTGAATAGTCATTACCATTATTTGTCAAGCATCCAAGACAAAATTAATTCTTATTCAATGAAAAAGCTTTGAACAAAATAAATTTTTAATTTTCAAAATATTTATAAATGCAATTTGTGAAATTAGGACCTCAACATTGTGCAGTTAAAATTATTTGCACATAAATGAGATTGGGTGAATTTTTGCATGGATATGATTAAAGAAACAAGTACATATATTGTAGAGCGTTGGAAGTTAAACATTAAAACAATGGTGATAAATTCGGGGTTTCCTTTATTGAAAGAGTAGTTAATCAATTTATAAGTTAGGTTACACAAAAAGAACAAATATATTGTTCACACAAAAATAATAGGCAAAGATCTCTATGAACTGTTTTTCATAGTTTTAATGTTCTCGCCTCACCTGGTCTCTGATGAAGATAGGTGAACGCCAGATGGCGCTTCTGTAGCTCTAACAGTGAGTTACAGTTATTATATTAAGAGTGGTTACAGTATGAATTAGCAATAACATTTTAATGAAAAGATTAATATTTCAGATACGATTTAAGAGAAAATTCTAAACTTTTTTGAGAACTTTTCTGAAGATATACAATACTACGCTTTCAAAAAGTACACTGAATTTTTTTTAATTCTTGCTTTATATTATTTAAACTAATCTACTTAGAGTTATTAAATACTGATATTTTGATAACATTATTAATTATTATTATTTGCTACATAAAAATGTGCCTTTTTTTATTGCAACAATAGTTTCAACGTAGGCAAATTTTTACTTATTACATCACCTTTTCTGTAGGCAATTTTACCCTTTATAATATACAAAGAAGCGCATAATCAAAAAGGCGCTTTTCTCTTTTACAGAGAGCGATCCATACATATAAAGTAACAAAACACAATTGTTTAAGATAATAAAATTAAAAATTAACACATACTTTAAAAAAGAAATTCTTAATTTATTTTCAGTAGTCTGCATATCAGAGATTGAAGTTGCTTATACAGTTAAGGGTATACGAATTCTTGTTAAATTAGAAATGTTTAATTAGAAATTAATTTCTAATATATGTTGGTAAAAATATTTGTAACAACAGATTCATATAAATAATTGACTTTCTAGATCTCCTATTGAAAACCATTATAATCATTCCTTTAAAATTCGCGAAGAATCTAGTTTAGGGGCTACTATAGATCTGCAAGAAATATTTATGTCTAACGTGCTCGCCTTAAAACATTTACAACAAAAAAATACCAATAATTTATATTTTCCTAAAAATAATTCGGTGAAGGCCAGTGACTAGGTGGTTTGTGCATCACGCTTCCAGACCACAGTTACGAGGTTCAAACCCTGAGCTCGGCAAGGTTGATTCAATCTTTAATTTCCTCAGTTGGTCTATAAATGTACCAAGCTTGCTTGGGACGTTAACACTAGAGGTTTCACGTCAAACTGACCACCTGACCGGAACTTCAGTTCATGCAACTCAGGGTTGAGTTTTGCATAGTAGGCCTTGACCCACAATGGCTATTTCGCCACTGAGTTAAGTTAAATAATTTGGTATTCTTCATTACTGGAAATGGCCGTTTTTAATACAATAAAAGTGTTCACTTACTGATCAGATTTTTTTGACATAACCTTGCTAAACTTATAATAATACGACTAATTAACCACATTACACAATGCACGTGATTGACTAATTCTGAAGAAACACGAAGACTGTCGATGACGAACCATGTAATTTTTAGCCTCGGCCGTATGACGGGGACCGTATTTAAAATGAAAAACTGTTCAATGATATCCCACATAACGCTAACGTGAGAACTTTAAAATGCGACAAATTGAGTTGCAGATTCTGTTCATGGTGGGCCTTTAGTAGCACCAGGACTAAAACTCACATTCGCAATTTCGCAGTTAGAATACGGCGGCTGATTGCAAAATATAAACGGGAAACTCTCTCCTTTGACCTCATAACTCAAAATTAATATCAAATTACATTGCTTATTTTCAAAGTGAAAAGGATGTTTATGAGGAGATTTCGAATATTATTATTTTTCTTTTTTTAAGAAAGGAGGTATAAAAAGTAAGAAATTTATTTCTGTCAAAGTGACATATTTAAAATTTCAGCGCACAGTATTCCTTATGAGGAAGATCCTCCCATCTTCATATTTGTGATCCGCAAGGTTTTTCCTCTTCAGGATAATGTTAGACTCCACTCGACCGTATTCAACACAAGAAAATTAAAGAAATTTCATCGGGCAATATTCATACACCCTCCCTATAGTCCCGAATTAGCTCCTCTGAACCATCATTTGTCCAGGTCCCTTAAAGATGCGTTTCAGGTAATGAAAAAGAAAAATGACTTTAAACATTGTCGGGTCTTTCAACACATCAGCAGAATTTACCAGAAGGTTGAAAAACATTTGTAAATTTTATAAAATATATATATATATATATAAAGAATGGTGTGATTTTAGAAAGTAATATTTCGATAAGGATATATTGAAAATGTCTACTTTATATTGCATAATAGGTACCAGGCAATATAATTGAAGATAGATTCCAATTCCTGCATTTTATTGCACTGCATGGCAAAATGTAATGCAATCGAAATGAGAAATACTAAACAACTTAAATGCGAGGCTACGATTCTCACATATAAGAGAAGTAAATGTAATAAATTCTGTACAGAACACAACAATAAAATAGATGTTTTAGACACGAAAACTATTCTTCTAAAATTTTGCACCGTCTTTTTCTTTTGAAGAAACACTCAGACGGAGAATGAAAATGAAAACCATTTCTGTCAAATTACCGTCTTCAAGAACTTCATACTTAAGAAAACAGCACTTAGTTTGACAGAGAAAACATATAGTTTTTTTTTCCGTTTTACATTTTAACGAGAATAGATGGAGAGAATCCTCTCTTTTTTATTACTTATCCCTTTCTTAAAGAAGATCGCCCCCCACCCCACCCTTTTTTTCTGAAGGTTTGAAAAAATATCGTTCTATTTCTCAATAAAGTTTCTCTCTATAAGACGAAACTGGAAACTATGATTTACTTTCTATCAGAAAAAGTTTCCGGATAAGAGATATCACACAATTTTGTAATTTTGTTACGTCAGACTGAAATATTTGGAATAGAACCTTATTTTATTTTTCAACCCAGTTTAAATGTTTGAAAAAAAAGTGCGCAAAAGGAACATTACAAATGTTCCATGTACATAAAATACATAAAAGAAAATGCATTAGACATTTCTACTTTTTTACATTTTTAAGTAATTTAAGCATGTTTATTCTTATCCTATATGTGCAAAATTAAAGAAAATTGAATGTAGCATTTTTACCAGTACAATAATACCTTACAACGTATTTTTTTCGTCTTTGCGAATTCATTTCCTGTGCCCATGATAGCCAAATAATCATAAACACGTGCTCATAGACTGTGTTGTTGAATAACAAGGACACAAAACCTATTGCAACTAAAGACAAGCCGTGTGGAGAGGCTGTTGCTCGTAAATCTGTCTAGGCTCAAAGTCCTTCCACCCGTTGGCGTTGTGTGGAAATTTATAGAAGGAGTTTCTAATTCAGTTGTAATCCTCGTCATCTGACCGTGGTTCACAATTACGAGGACAGCTGACAACAGACTTCGTGTTCACAGTCCGAGTCAAATTGAATCGATCAGCGTCTTCCTGTCGATTAAGATAGTGACAAGAATTCCTCGTATCTCGGAAAGAAATAAGCCAAGCTGTGCGCCAATCGGACGTGCAAACAAGTAATATGGTTGTAATGGGAAAATACCTATTATACATATGATTTTTTTTTTTTATAAAAAAATAAGGTTTTGTGTAATTTTTCATTTTGCAATCAACGTTTATGAATATTTGATAGGGTTGCTTTTTATCCTGTCACTTAAATTTTTGTCACTTTTTTTTGTTGGCAACAGGCCTCGAAATTTTCAGCCTCAGTTCCGCCCTGAGAATGACATCTGAGCTGGTATCCCTTTCTCCAAGTTTCCACACTACACCAACATAAATATTTATAGAGGCTATAGATCAATTTTTTGAGTAAACGATTCACTTTCTATGGATGATCTACTCTATATTGTGCAGTGGAACGTGTTAAATATACTCGTTTCTCAATTTGTGTGGGTCTTCATTGTAAGTTGAGAACACTTACAATGAGTTCGAGTTGCAGACCTTTCATGGTTATGGCTTAAACTTACAAACAAATTTGCTTACATTAAAAAGTTTCGCTCAAAGAAAATAACAGTGGGAAGTATTTATATTCAAACAAAACCATATGTATTCATATAAATTACCTTAAAAGATATTTGCATATACAACCTTTGACTACAACGTTTGGTTGATCTGGTAACACTGGCAAAACAAAACGCTGCATATGCATAGCGGCAGGAGTTGACCATCTGCTCTCCCCATTGTTCTGTTGAGCGTCGCTTAGTTCCATGTAAGACTTGTTTTCAAAAGTGCTTGTTTAGGGCGTTGGTTCTTAACTGAGAACAGGAAAACAAACGAACAAATTATCTGTTTAAAGTTTTGTTTTAAGCTTGGCAAGACACAGAAAAAAACTTATGCGACGCTGGTACGTGTTCATGAAGCTCAAGCACTTTCCATGAATTGTGTGTACGAGTGGTTCACCCGTTTTAGAGAAGGCCGGGAAAGTGTTTCTGACAAAACCCGTAGCGGAAGACCGACGACTTGCGTCTGTGAGGAAATCATTAAAAAGGTGAGGAGATTAATCACGAAAAATTTTCAATTAACTGCGCGCATGATAGCAGATGATCTGCAGATTAACCGTGAATCCGAGCGACAAATCGTTACCCTGTATTTAGAGATGAGAAAAACGTGGATTATACGTACGGTACGACCCCAGTACGCACAACAAGGTTTATAGTTTTATGTTCATGACAATTTTCACCCTCACACAGTTAACATCGTCAAACAGTTTCCTTTCAAAAACGAGCGTGGTGCAAATTTAACATCCACCATACTCGCTAGATCTTAATCCTCCAGACTTGTTCCTATTACCACGACTCAAACTCGCTTTGAAAGGGAAGAGATTTGACGATATTTCTGACATTCACGAAGCGTCACGAGTCTTTTGAACGCCTTCTCAAAAGACATCTTCGTAAGTTTCCAGGATATGTATAGCAGATCTCAGTGGTGTATAGTTATGGGAGGTGACAACTTTGAAGGACAACTCTCTTTAATATTTCTTATACATTAATGTTAAAGGACTATTCATAAGAGTTTACTGTCAGAGGTTGTCTATTGCTTTCTATCTATTTATTATAAAAACAACTGAAACTTTAAACTGCACTTATTATTTTAATGTTCACAAATACTTCAAAGCCTCCACGGTACCCGACCGCTTAAAAACATTCTGTCCAGCAATGGTCAAATCGAATTATTATTCCTATAAAAACACTTCACGCTGAGTAACAAATTATGCTACACGTCAAATAGAATATCTGATGAGAATCAACACCCACAACGTCACATGAGGGGATGTTGAAGGCAAGGAAGTGAGTAGGATATGATTTGAATTTATGTCCCTCTGTGAAGCAACACTAGGGCTATTAGCGACCGACCTCGTCATTTTGAACTGCGTTCAATTGACTGAGACGACATTTGAGTTGTCAACAACTCTCAAAACTTCCACATCACACTAATGGGAAGTACTTTGAGCACATATTGACAGGGATCAGCCCATTTACATGGCGGATCTTCAGTCGTGCTAGCACTCGAACCCGCGACTTGATAACGCCAACCATAAGTTCATAACCGTGACCAATCGGCTTCCACGGCCTCAAGATAGTGCAATATTGACGCAAGGGATATCGTCAATTGACCAAAGCTCTAAATTACTAGATTCATCAACCCAAACTATGGATTGCTGGAAATAAAGTACGTTAGTAG
This sequence comes from Trichonephila clavata, assembly GCA_019973975.1. Lineage (NCBI taxonomy): Eukaryota > Metazoa > Arthropoda > Arachnida > Araneae > Nephilidae > Trichonephila > Trichonephila clavata. The sequence continues at coordinate 230,130 of BMAO01020791.1, read as the reverse complement.
AATGAACTAAGAAAAGCACCAAAAATAATTTTCGGTATAACACTTCAACACATATTTATGTTTTTGAATAAAAGTAACCTAGTGGTCTTGAGGGCGGCATGTCATGAATTCGAGTCTAGAATCACTGAACACCCATCGTATAGAGGGGCCTCTTCAATCGATGGATGCTCAAAGTACTCCGTTTGCGTTGTATGGAAGTTCGAGAGGGGGAACTCAAGTCTCCTCTTCGTCACTTGACCGTGGTCCGTCGCCAAGTTGATTTATAGTCCAATGTTATAAACATTCTTTTTTCAAAAATATAAGCATAGATAATATATATATATATATATCAATGAATAAAAAGGCTTTAAACATTTACTGAATTGTGGGTCAAATAATCCCGCTCTACATCATGAAAACTTTTGACGTTAACTTATTTAATATCTCAGAGTTTCGCAATTAAAATTACAAATTATTGTGATTAAATTAGGGGCTTGAGGCCTGGAGAAAGGAGTGGCATTAGTTTCACGACGTACTGGAGCAGAATAATTCCATTCAAAGCCTTTGACAGGACACACTAATGAGTTAGGATTAGGGTGGAACAAACGAACTCACTTTCTCTAGTCTCAAACGGAATTAAAATATTAGGAATTGTTAAGATATTGAAATAATAAAGTTTTTGCTTGGTTTTATTTGCATATGAGTAAAAAGTAAAATATGAATTCTATTTTACGTTGTGTGTTCTGTAATCAGCTAACTATAAATATTTAGAATTGTATGCACCCAGAATTAAGATAGAGTCTGTGAACTAAAATACCAGTAAATAAAATACGTTATTTAAAAAAATAAGAGGCATAAATAATTGAAAAGAAATAGAAAGAAAAAAAATGGAAAATTTGATGTTCTGATGCGTCTAAATTATTAACAGTCCCGTAAAGCAATATTTTTTTTAAAAAAAATATGACTAGTAATTAAATTTAGAATATCTGAAAAAAGAAAATGATCGAATAACTGTTTCAGCTCGCTTGAAGTAGATAGATGAAAACATTCAAAACAAGTAATATAAAAAAATTTAAGCCAATTCCTACTTAGATCAACAAAAAGAATTTATTTAAATATTTACAGTTAATATAAATATGTATATGTACATACGACAGAAAAACAACATTAAGTGGTAATTAATTTTTATTAATTATCAGTAAAGTATCGCATTGTAATCCAAAACAATTGTGTATATAAAATTTCAGTTCAACTGTTCAGCTTTGAAACGTGAGACTAAAAAAAATCTTGTAAAGTTTCGACCCAAGTCACTAAAAACGAAGCTAAGTAGATGTATCTGTAACTTTTTAAATAATAATTTCAGTTAATAATTTTAATTACTTATAATTAAATTATTATATATATCGCGCGCGCGTATTGTTACCTAAAACAATAGTGTATAGAAAATTTCAGGTCGATTGAGTGCTTTAAAATGCATTTTATTAACGACTGAAAATTTAAACAAGATAAATAGAGAGAGAGAGTGAGCTAAAGAGAGAGTAGGAATTGAAAAACATTACAAACAGTAGGAAATTTTTTTTAAAATTCTTAATTTTTTGGGATAATTATATATAATTGGACATATTTTTAAAATTGTTACTTGATAAATAAAGAATAATCAATTATTTTGCTTTATGGGCTCAGTAAAGGCAACAAATCAAAGAAAAAATACAAGGGATTTTTATGCAATACACTTAACTTTTGAATACAATTTTCATTCAAGGTCCAAGAAAAAACACTTTTATTTTTTTTAATAACTGATTTAATCTTAAAAGATTTAATACTATCCCTGATCAGACATCATTTTGACTAAATCATTTCCTTAAGCGAGACGTATATTGAAGCTTCGTTGCATTAAATTTACATTCAAATATATTTTGAGTGGAATTGAAAAGGGAATAACTCGTGGATGCATGGAGAAACAAAATATCAATCATTGGCATGGCCAAGTAATTTTAGCGCGTTTTTCACATGTTGTATTTTACAATAATGCAACTAATTAACTTTTTTACTAACAGAAAGTAGTACTATACTTAAAAAACAAAAATTTAAAAATATTTTTTTAAAAATTTAAATTTTTTTTAAATTATTGAATTTATATATGATTTGGCTCATCTAGGGCACAAATGCGACCAAATGCCAAAAACCCGAGGTCAATCGGTTAATTATTGGCTGAGAAAAAGGTACGACAAAATATGAAACGAAGACGAAGACAAGGACGAAGACGAAGACGAAATTTGCGTCCTAATAGCGCTTTTTTTTTACACTACGTGAAAAACGCGCTAAAAATTATCAGTTCTGGATTACCATTACAAATGCGTCTTTGATCACGTACAACAGGTTTCTACATTAAAACGACATTTAACCAGAATATATTGATAAGGAAAGCTCTATACTACAGATATTAATAGGGTCTTCTAAAATCATAGATGTGGCATACGAAATTGGTGGAGTAGGGTTTGAAGATATGCAAATTAAATATATCAATAAATTGCCAATTGAAAAATCATTAGATAAAAAGGATTTGTTTGATCTAATAACATATAACTATTCCCCAATTTCCAGATAATAGTAACGAAGATGAGATCTAAACCAATTCATTAATTGAGAGTTTAAATTCTAAGGATCTTAATTGTAGTAAAACAGTGTGAAAAACCATTTCTTTTAACATTGATATAAACATAAAACAAGATTTCAAAATTAGTTTAGCTCAATTAAAAAAAAATTATAACAAACTTGGAAAAACTAAAAATCGAAAGGGAAAAAAAAGACCTCATTAAAAATAATTAATGTTTCAAAAACAATCCATGTGCTTAGTAGTTATATGTTTAGCATGAAACGGAAACTGTATTTAAACCTATATATAGTGGTGTTTTGATTCATCTTCTTATAAGTAAATGCATTTATAATCTACAAGTAACGACGAATAATTTCTAGTATTTTTAAGATTTATTTTTACAAACACAACTACACAGTTCATGTTTCATCACTTTTATTACACGATTTTTCGAATTTCTTCTATAAATTTCTTTATTGGAACTTATACGGTTTTTGAATTATGAGAAACGTATCCTGGATGTCCTGGGAAAAACCAACTGTAAAAGAAGACAAGGAAGATCCCCCTTTTCAGTCAATGCTTGTAATGCTTGCTTCTCTAAAGAAAGAAAGAAATGAGGCTCCCCCGCGCGACATTCCCCAGCAGTGTCGGCCGAATCTGATTTTTATTTGTGATTTTGTCACTGCTTTTAAACTTCTAACACCTGAAGAGGACTGAATGCCAGTGAACGCGATGGCTCAGCGTTTTCAGAACAGAATACCATCGCTGTCATACCAATATCTGATATGTCCAAATGAAATATGCTATGTGTATGTTTGCCACATAACAGTTTTTATTTGACAATATTCTAGCTGATGCACATGGCTTATTTTTGAACGACCTTAGTCCCCCATGTAGTGCTTAGAGTCACATAGCAGTCTTTTTATGAGAACATTTGCTTAGGAAACTAGTCATAATAGTCGAATGTCGAAATCTCCAAAAATGCTTACAGCAGATATTGGTTTGACAACGACGATATCAAAACTTCTTAACGGTTCTAAAATATGGAGTTATCTGAATCGTGAATCCTTGCCTCGAGCTTTCGCTACTTGTATTATTTTAATTAATTATTTCTATTTTTCCGTTGCAGTTGAGTGGCAACGCACTTTGTATCGCGAGAAACCACGAAAAAACGTTTTGTTATTAATCAATTGACAATAAAGTTTCTATTTGTTTTCTACGAATTTTTTGTGCTCGTTATTTACGTGTGGTTTTTCTTCTTTGAACCTTTTATAGGAACTAATAGAATTTTTTAATGAACTAGATGATAGATTCTCAACGTGGGCGATAACGCCCCCTTGTGGGCATTTGAGGCTTTCAGGGGGGGCATTGAGTTGGCAAGGAGGGACTTGAGCAGACAAAGCAAAAAAGACTAAAAAAACAAGCTGATTATGTACTAACAAAAGTAAACTTTAATACTGTTTACTTATGTTGATTGTATGTATTTAAATCATTCCTATATCACATGTAACGAAAATTCACATATTTCGGTAGTACGGGAAGTGGATGAAAAACTTTAAAGAGATTACATTACATTCAGACGTACATTAAATTAGTGCATTTTGATTTCTGTAGTGCACGTGTTTTCTTTGTCTGTGAGCAGTAGGAAACATTTTCGTCCACTGCATTTCATTACGTATATTATCCAAGAAACATAATTAAATATGTTAACCAGGAATTAAAGTGATTATTTAGAGGCTGAAACTGTCAATTTATATTTATTTTGAAAGCAATAGTTTATTATGAATTACTTCGTATCCTTCGTATCCCTGCCTGTCTTTATAACAGGTAAGCTAAAAATCTTTTATTCCACTCTTTTAAATGAAGAAGAAATTCAGTAGTGTTTCAATTCCAACAATATATCCTACCTATAACTAAAATATATAATATTACACATTTAAATATATTTGTGGCAATAGATATTTCAGATTCGCAAGTAAGAAAACTGGGACTTTAGAAAAAAAAATGAAATTAAAAAAAAAATATTTTTTTAGGAATAGGATATTTTTTAAAACTTAACTCTTGTTTTCACCATGTATTATGTATATTTTTCTTGAGTGGGAGGGGCGGTGTCGAAATGTTCACTATAAAAGGGGGTGATAGCGAAATATTTATTAGAAAAGGAGGCGCCAGTTCAAAAAAGGTTGGGAACCTATGAAATAGATGAAGCAAAGGACTCTCAAAATGATCTCGGTCCGATGTGAATTGCGGTGAGCCTGGCTATTTTATTACTTAAAGTTAGGCTTATATGATTGACAATCTAAAAGGGTCAATGAAGGGACATCTGGCCACGTCGCCTAATGTGTATCGAAACACTTAGACGATTGGTGGAATGGAGTTTTACTATATAAATCGCATTATTTTTTTTGTTTTTTTTATTATGGTATTTTGAGGAATGTATCTACTATGTTAAAGAAAAAAATCATGTGTATTTGAGGAACGAGCAATAAACAAAAAATAGTGTCAATCGTGGTTTTTCAAAATTCGGAGATGGAATCTCTAGTCTAGAAGGAAGATAAAAGAAATCATCTTAAACCTTCTAAAACAAATTCTCATCTCAACTGTTGTAGAACTCGCCATGTAGATTTGGATTTCGTCATTCAGCCGATCCTCGACATTTTTGTATACTCCAAAAATCTACAAACCGGATTCAAATGTATCCCTGACTTTAAAAAAGTGCAATTTTTTATAGTATGATCCATTGCTTCATAAAAAAGAAAAATCGCAGCTCTAAATCTTCAATTAAGTTCATTTTAAAGCAAAAAAAAAAATACGTGTAAATCTTACAGTGAATTACATTAGGATGCTCGCTCGCATCCTCAGCTAAGTGGGCAGCATGCCACTAATCAAATTCTAATCAAGCTCGTTGCTATATCCAGGATAGATTAGTAAATATTAGCATGTGGAAAAATATTGAATCCATGCTCTTTGAAAATGCTAATGATCACCTATTAGAATAATATATCACTATAATGAACCTAATATATGTTGATTGGATATTTCGGATAATTTAGATGCGTATTTTGCTCGTAGGGATTACATATAATAATGTATCATTATAAATCGAAATTCAATTAGCGAAATATTGAAACTGATTCATAATTTGTTTATGGATTCCAACTCAATCAAATTACATTGCTCGTTAGATTACAAGCTGCTGCATCTATTTTGAAATCTGCGATATTTCGATAGATATTACTCATGTATATATAGTTGGATAATAATATCGCAATTGTAGTAGATATGTTACGCATAATTATTTAACACGTCTGTTTCTTTATAACAATTCCTAATTTTTTCTATTTTATCTCCTTTTCAGGAAGCAAATAAAAAGAATGATAATAATTAATTTTGTTATCCAAAGTAGTAGTTTGAAACAAAACTGAGCATTGCAAGGATTCACACTTTAAAGAAAAAATGAAAGAAAACGTTAAATAAAATACTGATGCTGCAGTTTAAGGGGTCTCAAGGGTGTTAGACCTTTTTTTCGAATTTTCGAAAACATATATGTTGTTCTTCATTTTTTCCCGAAGATTTTGATATTAACCAAGTGACAATACTCTAAAACCTTCGAAAGTTATTCAAAAAATTGCAAACAGCAATTTAGTCATAACAGCTTTTAAATGGACACATGCCACGTCCACTTATTCTTGATTTATGCATACGTTTAATTTTTCTGTTTTTAATAAGCCTCATGAAATATTTTAAGCGCTTGAGTTGATCAGAAGGAAGCCTGCAACTCAACACATTAATTCTGCTGTGTTTTGATTCTGTTGTGTTTACTTTAGCACACGTTTTTTTAAAACACTTATCTAAATCGAAGATATTTGTTGTTTTATACAAATAGCATTTGATTAATGGATACTCTGAAAAGATCATTGGGCAAACGCCCAAGGAAAGAAGATTTAGAGGAAATAAATATTTAAAGTAAGTGACTCACATGTTGCAGATATGAAAGATACGAGGAAGTGTGCCGAAATAAAAAATGCTTCAAGTAAAAAACTTTCAGGAATTCAGACTTCATTAAAGTCAAATCTTGTTAAGGTAAGTGAAAACTTCAAAGGATAACGTATTTTTGATTTTATTTCAACCTTTAGCTCTATTTTGTCAGTTTCATGCTGTTTAAAATGTCATAAAAACCATTAACAATTAATGAAAAATCCACTCGTGTTTTATGTTCAAATTTTGAAATACATTGTAAAAACTGTAGAAGTATTTGTACTTTTTCAAGCTGTGAAAACATTGGGAATCAAAATAATGCTCCATAAATTAACAGAAGATCTATTTTAGCAATGAGATGCATAGGTCAAGGTTTAGAGTCATTAAAAACCTTTTGTGCTGTAATGAGTCTTCCTAATCCTGTTGCACAAAAATCATATGATGTTATAAATAATAAACTTTCACTTGTTATGAAGTAAGTCGCCGAAGAAAGCATGAACAGGGCAGCTGTCGAAGAAAATTCTTCATCACCTGATAAAATTTTAACGGTAAGTGGTGATGGGACCTGGAAGACGAGAGGACATTCATCGTTGATTGGAGTATGTACTCTAATGGGGCCGAAACAGGTAAGGTTTTGGATATGGAAGTGTTGTCCTCATTTTGCAAAGGATGCGACAGTTATAAAGGGATAAAGTTTGGTATCAAGTACAATAAATGGCAAAGAGCGCATAAGATTTCATGTAGAAAAAATTATTCTGGCTCTGCTGGTAAGATGGAGGTTGACGGGATGTTGAGGATTTTTAATTGATCAGAAAAGTTTCACAACCTGAAATATTCAAACTACATAGGAGATGGCGGCACAAAAACATTCAATGACCTTTCTGAAAACAAGCCATACGGCGATGACCATCTTATTCAGAAAATAGAATGTGTAGGCCATGTGCAAAAGAGAATGGGTACAAGACTTAGGAAGCTTAAATTAGTATATGGTAAGAGGAAATTATCTGATGGTAAAACTATAGGCGGTAAAGGTAGGTTAACTGATAGTTTAATTGATAAGCTTGCGAATTACTATGGTAATGCTATTCGATGCAATTCTACTAGTGTAAAGGAAATGCGGAAAGCCATTTGGGCTGTTTGGGGTCATTCTTGCAGCACCGATGATGAACCGATGCACTGGTTTTGTCCTACAAATCCAAATACATGGTGTAAGTATAATGCTGCAATTAATAATAATTTACAAAATTATAAACACAAACCCTCAGTTGTTAAAGCTGTTCGAGATGTAATTAAGCCTGTATTTGCAGACTTATCTCATCTGGCACTCCTGAGGAAATGTTTAGGAGGTAAGACACAGAATCCTAATGAAAGTTTAAATTCATTAATCTGGAAGTTTTGTCCTAAGACGATTGATTCTAGCCTTCAGATTGCAGAGATTGCTGCAAATCTAGCAACCAGCATATTTAATGATAAAAAACAAATACTTATTACTATTTTAGAGAAATTTGGCTTAAAAACTAACAAAAATGTTTGTGTGTCCCTGGCTGAACGTGACAATCGTCGAATCTTTACGTCAAGAAAGAGGAGCTTAGCATCATCATTTGAAGCTCGCAAAGCTAAAAAAATTAAAAAGAGTAAAGAAATTGAGCTGTTTGAGCAACAAGAAGGCATATCGTATGATCTTGGAGCATTTTAGCATGTAAGTTTTAAAATTTATTTTCTCAAATTCAATTTAAGACTTTAAAGCCTTTTTTCTCAGTTTGTGTTTTTTTCACGTACGCGCATTGCGTTTCAAAAACTATTATTCTTTGATGCATAAAACTTTACAGAATTATAAACTCTATCATAATCTTTAATTCCTAGCTATTTATAGTATTAAATATTTGTAATTTTTTAAAAAAAATTTTAAAAATTAAATTTTTTAAAAAAAATTTAAAAAATGTATTTTTTATTTTTTAAAAATATTATTTTTTATTCTATTTATATAAAATCGCTACCACATGTAATAGGGATATATTTGACTTCATAAATCAACTTATTGCTAGTAATTAGAATTATTATTGCAGAAAATATCATGCGCGTCGTAAAACTTACTATTTGTTTCTTAGAAAATTTTTTCTTATATTTATGTGCTTATTATTTTTAAAATTATGATTATAATTTAGACATTTTATACTTTTTTGAAATTTTATTCCTTTATAAAAAATGTGTAAAAGAATCAAATTATTTCATTTTAACCTCAAAGAATTATTTCTAGTCGAAAATTGTTCATATTTTGTGCTCTTGAAACATTTTTAATACCCCTGAGACCTCTTAATAAGACGTGTGGTCACCTCTGACAGCCAGGCACGCTGCACAGCGATTTATCGTAATTGCTATGAGATGATCAATGAGTTGTGGGATCAAACGGTTCCAAGCTTCGTGGAGAGCTCTCTTCCGTTCTTTAACGGAGCTTGGTGGGTGCGAAAGGGCTGCCATCTGTCTCCCGAGCATATTCCATACATGCTCGATAGGATTTAAATCAGGGGAGTTCGCAGGCCACGACATGCGCTGGATGATTTCCGTTTCAAGGAAGTCATCAATCAGCTCTGCTCGGTGACATGGCGCATTATCACCCATGAATATGAAGTCAGGACCGACAACACCTCGAAACAAGCGAACATAAGGCTCAAGAACTTCGTCTCTGTATCTTTGAGCAGCCACAGACCCCGTGTCAAAGAAATGGAGGTCTGTATGGCCGTCCATCACGATGCCTGTCCATATCAGTACTCCCCTTGATGGAAAATGATGTCTTTCCGTTATGTTTCTTAGTTCAAAACGTGTTCCAAGTTCTCTCCATACCGTTACCCACCGAGAATCACTACTCAGACTAAACCGGGACTCGTCACTGAACATCACATTGGCCCACTCTCCCACACTCCAATGTTGATATTTCAAACCCCAATTCAAACGAGCGCGTTTATGCGCAGACGTGAGGGGAATGCAAACTGCTGGTCTTCTGGCATACAGGCCAGCATGATTGAGTCTCCTGTAACCAGTTTGTCTCGAAATTCGTATTCCTGTGGCGACTGTGAGCGCTGAACCCAGTGCTCTGGCAGTACTGCCCCTCTGACATCGCGCACTTATTACCAGATATCGGTCTTGGAGAAGGGTTCTGACTCTTGGTCGACCTGATACTGGTTGTGGGGTAATATCTCCCGTTCTTCGAAACCTCTGCCACAGTCTTGAGATCACAGACTGGTCCACATTCAGAATTCGAGACACTTTGGTTTGTGACCGTGAGGATTCCAGCATTCCAACGATTCTTCCTTTCGTAAACATGTCCATTTGGCGTCTTTGTGCCATCCTTCACCTTGTTTGATGGTTAACAACGTTCTTTCGCACAGCAGTTGCACGAAACTTGTCTGAACTGCCTATGCTGCGGGAATGGGTTTCTCCGCGTTCCGACATGCGCCGGTGTTTCGCGCAGGACGCAGTCGACTGAAAAGTTTTACATAAACCCAATGTTTCTTCTTCACCCAATTAATGTCCGCAAGAAATTTGGAATAATTTTACGAATATTTACTCCATGTTTTTCGCATTTTACGATTTATGCTTAACTTTTCGACACCAGTGTATATATGATTCATGCATAGTAATGCATTCATGATGATATGATGATGCATTCTAAGTTTAATGCATTCAATATGATACATGCATTCTAAGTTTATAATATTTGATAATATATTCTACAACATTTTTTACATGTTCAATTCAGGAAAAAAAGATGCAATTTATCTTACTCTTTTTTACTTTACTCCAGTACTTGTCAAAAGCGGAGAAACAAGCACCATGAAAAGGGCATCGAATAAGTGAGTTCTATCATGGTACCTTAAATCTTTTGACTCTCCAAGTTCTTACATTAGTGTGATGTGGAACTGCGGAGAGTTGGGCGTCACAGCTCAAGTGTTACCCTAGGCACTTCTTCAGCGGCCAATTTTTTTTTTTTTTTTTTTTGCCCAAATATTTCAAAAAAAGGCACATTTTTTGTTGCATATAACTAAGTATAATACTTAACGAATGCAAAAAGGAAAGAAATTTATTTTCATTTTCCATTTTAAAGTTTTCCCACTATTTTTTATTTTATAACTGTGGAATAAAAAACTCCCTAAATGATTGGTTTTTATAAGGACTCTCTGCATGTTATGATGAATGTTTCATATTCTTAAAATAATTTCTCTCATACTCACAGAAAAATCTTAAGCTCGAATCACTTTTTCAAACGGTTGAGGATTACGAGTGTGTGCATATATATATTTACACACACACAATGTGAAGCATGGTGTAACACTCAGTATTACATTGAGACAGAGATAATATCGGTTTTTATGGATTATCTTTTCCTTTTAGTTTCTTCTCAAGCAACAAATTGCACAATGTGTTGCCAATTTTTATTCTTTGTCGAGTATTTTCCAAGAATTTAAATCCCTGCTCTCAATGAAAAATTCCCGTCTTCACCACAAACAAAATACCGCAAAAGAAGTATCTCAGTAGCATGGGCAAAATGTATCTCTAAAAAAACATGAACACTAGTTATCTCATTATAAGGACTAAAAATGTATGCCAACCAAAGATTAGAAGGAGAAAATATCGGTGCCCGCGTACAGCGTACGATCAAACCGGTTGTGGTCGACTTTTGGTAGCCCGTACGGTGTACGGGAAAACCAGTCAAGAGTTGAATCGTGGTTGAAATTTACGAGGTACTTAAATAAGACCTTGCTTTGCTTCAAAGCATGACGTTAATAAAAGATTAATGAATCGTTTAAAAGCGTATCACAGAAATATTCCTCGCATTTTATTTGTAGTCTTTATGCTCAACAATACGAGAATAATACTAACCAAACTACCTTTATATACGGTATTAATTCTTCATCATTCATAAAAAGATAAAAAATATTGGAAAATGATATTATTTTGAAATATCTTGCATTTTTTATCTGTTTCTTCGTTTGAGAATAAATTGTTGCCAATAATAGCAATTTTAAAATATGCGTGTTATATTATTTTTTTAAAACGATACAGCGTTGACATTTAAAAAGAAAAAAAGTAGTATATGAATTTTGCGAAAAGTAAATATATTGCATACTTACATAAAATAAATTTTTTTTATTGAAAATATTTATAAATCCCCGTGCACCCCAAAGTATCACTCGGGGGCTTACAGAAGTAACCATGAAGCACACATCACAAAGGAAAAAGGAAAGTAAAGTCATGAAGGATTACAATACAAACATCCATGACTTCTCCAGGATTTTAACTTTACGCACCGCAGTCAGCGTCACTAACCACCATGCCGGATCGGTGGTGACATATTATAATGTCGACCATTTTGTCAAATGAAAAGAAGACGCAAAATGTACCGATATGCAGCCAACAGTGAAAAACTATTTCCGACATGTATAAATTCAGTAATCTTGTTCGTGAATACGATGATAGCATTTGACGATGTCTTTTGATTTGGTGAAATTGTGGTCGACTGTACAATACATAAATACAATAAATTGTTATTTTTCTTTGTAACCCTTTGATTTTTTTTAAAAAAATCAAAGAATTTTGCAAGGTGAACAAAAAGAAAATCAATTTCACATAATTATAAATATGATAAAAAACTTAAACATTTGTTCAAGAACATATCATTCCTTTTATCGGTGAAGTATAATATGCATTTTCCCTATCACACGTTACATTTTGCGATTTAATTTTAGTACTACTGACCATATGCCCAATCAGTACTTCTTCTTCGGTAAAGACAAATTATAAGTTGATGTTTTTGTAGAAAACTATTTTAATTATTAAAATGTATCATTGGTTATTATATGTAATTATAGCCAAATTTGGCGAGCATCCAACATGGAATTTTAATTGCCCCTTTGATAAAACAAAAGCCCAGTGGCTGAATAATACTGCATTGAGCTTTCACGCCACAGGTCCGGGGTTCAAAACTCGGGCTGTGCAAGGTCGACTCAGCCTTTGATCTCTTTAGTGGGATGATAAAAGAATGCCAAGTTTGATTGGAAATTAAAAACTGGGGGTTTTGTGCCAGACTGACCACCTGACCGCAACGTTTGCCCATGCACCTCATTGCCAAAAATCACGTAAACTGAGATGGGCACAGTAGGCCTTGTTTTTCATGGGCTGTTGCGCTACTGTGTTTACTTTTTGATACAATGATAAGTTCATTTCAACACGCGTATAACGTGCAATCAACATTCTGAAATACACACCCCTTTTTGAGAAATAACTGAAACAACAGCAAAATTCGCTGTTTCATAGCATTTTAAATTTCATCTATTTGCCAAAAAAACTAAAGAAAACAATTATAACTCAAATATTGGATTATACGGAACAAAATTTTAACATATTTGTTACTCAAAATTTCTTCGTGTAATTATCGGCTGACGACTGTTTTTCCAATCTTTCAGTTCTGTGCGATTCATTTATGTCAAGGGTGAGCAAAGAGCGGCCCACGGGCCACATGTGGCCCACAACGAGTTTTATTGCGGTCCACCAAGACAGTCAGAAAATCCATTTTGAATCAAGAATTATTTCCCGCGGGCGATTAAATATTCGTCTTGTACTTTTTTACTATTAGGAAAACAGAATTCCTTTGTTCTTTTATTAAAAACTGAAAGCGTTTCTACTGAGAGATCCTCTGCAGAGTTTTCAGAACGAGGCTACAAGAGGATTTCAACATTGTCAGAAAATTGAGTCAAATCCCGTTACTGCTGATATTGGTACAGCACCTGAGGAGCTGCAGATTGAACGTATGGATTTGAAGCTAAATCACAGTGTGAAGGAAATGTTTTATGTTTTAACATTGTAAATCTTTGTCAGCTGAAAAATGTCCATGTATGAAGAAATTTGCTAGGAAGTTGTTTTTTATGTTTTACTCGACATATATTTGTGAGCGAAGATTTTCTTGCATGGAGATCAACGAGACTAAATATAGATGCAAGATGGTTGACATAAACTTGCAGGCTGTGATGAAAATTTCAAGAAATCCAACACTGGATTTTAAAAAATGGGTGAAAATTGTGTGAGAGTCCATTTGTCTCATGAAACTCACCCTAAAAATAAATATGCTTACAACTATAGATATGAAATTAGCACTATAAATAAATTGAATAAAACTGTCCTTGGTTTAATTATATGTATTATTTTTTTTAAATGGAATCTTTTTTTAAAAAAAGGTGCAACCCTTCGGTATTTTCCGCTCCCACAATGCTTTCGAGCCAAAAAAAAAAAAAATCCATTCCTGACTTATGTCAACAGTTGATCCGAAAGCTACCTCAAGAAAACCTTTCAATAACGAAAACGAAAGGATTACTTGTTTTCTGCCCTTATTTTGGAGTCTGTATGCAGTAATCTTACTTTGATTAATCCCATCTCTCAGATCGTGACGAATTAGTCTGGGAAATAATCTCACCTCTCGCAGTCACTGTGACCCCGACGTCACAATCACAGACATGGGGTCAATGTAATGATCATTCTAGAACCAGACCACTGCTGAGTAGGATAAGGCTACAGTTAAGGTAATAGTAAGTTGGTTTAAATAAGTCTCAATCCAAACCTTTACGCATTTGAGGCTATTAACAAAGCCCTTAGTAATTATGAACAATGGTCAAATTGCAAGGGCAATATATGAGCTTGAAACTTAGCTCTCGAAACCTGCAAACATTATGAGGACTAAGATAAAGTTTTAATTTAAAGTGAAGAAACTTACATTATTCTACACTATGGGTCTCCTTTGGAATCAAGACTCTATCGCAACTTGACCAATGGTCTTCACTCATTCGACGATATAATGTTAAATAAATATTGCAATTTTTAGAAGCAACACTTAGGCTATTAGCGATAAACTTCTTAATTTTTCCCGCAGTCAAATAACGAGGACGGCATCTGAGTTTTTATTCCCATTCTGAGCAATTTTATACCACTTCAACATGCGGAAAAGTGAGCATGACAGATTTAAAGACCATAGTTTCCCGACCTTTTTTGAACTGTCGCCCTCTTTTCAAGTAAATATTTCCATACCACCTTCTACCACTCTAGAGAAATAATATGGGGTGAAAACAAGAGTTAAGTCTTAAAAAATATCCTATTACTAAAAGAAAATATATTTTTAATTTAATTTTTTTTTCTAAGGCCACAATATTTTTTACTTGCGAATCTAAAATATCTATTGCCATAAATATATTTAAATGTGTAATATTATGTATTTTAGTCATAAGTAGGATATTGTTGGAATTGAAACACATTACTGAATTTCTTCTTCATTTAAAAGAGTGGAATAAAAGTTTAAGCTTACCTTTTATAAAGACAGGCAGGGGTTTTGATGATACAAAGTAACTCATAATAAAACTATCGCTTTCAAAATAAATATACATTGACAATTTCAACCTTTCAAGAATCACGCTAATTCCTGGAATTATGTTTCTTGGATAATATACATAATGAAATGCAGTGAATGAAACATGTTTCCTACTGCTCATAGGCAAAGACAACATGTGCACTACAGAAATTAAAATGCGCTATATCATTCAATTTAACGTAGGTTTGAATGTATATATATAATATAATCTTTAAGTTTTTTACACACACACACATCCACTTCCCGAACTACCGAAATATGTGAATTCTCGTACATGTGATATAGAAATGATTTAAATACATACAATCAACATAAGGTATACGATATTAAAGTTTTCTTTTGTCAGTACATAATCAGCGTATTTGTTTAATCTTTTTTGGTTAATCTTCCAAAGCCCCTCCGTGACATCTCAACGCCCCCTAATTTTCTCTGGGTCTCTTACTGCTCCCCTGAAAGGCTCAAACGCCCACAAAGGGGCGTTTTCACCAACGTTGAGAACCTATGATGTAGAGGCACTGATGAATGTTAAATCTGTCGAGGCTTTAAGTTCTCCCGTTAGTGTGATTTATAAATTTCTTCGGAAGTCCAGATGTGACCAAGGTCCAAAATTACGAGATCCGTCGGATTTTGAGCATCATTCTCCGTCTTCATATTCTTGATCAAAATTTAAGTTCGAATACAGTTTTTCATTGGGTACAATTTAGTGAACTAGTATAGTATTGCACATTTTTCAGTTTTATCCACGAGGCCTTTCAGAGGCTGTATAAGAGCGCAAATTTAACATTAAAGGAGAGATTCCAGGGACCCCCTGTGGCCGTGGTAGCCAAGTGGTCAAGGCATCGGACCATGGCTAGCGTGTCATGAGTTCTAGCCCGAGTATCACTGAAGTGCACGTTAGCAATGCACGTTAATTCTGTCGAGAGCTCAAACATCCTCCCGTTGGTGTGGTGTGGTAGTTAGGAGACGGGGTGTGAGCTTAGGTGTCGTCCGCGTCACTTGACCATGGTTCAAAAATACGCGGTTCGTCACCGGAAGCCCTCATGTAGCTAAACAGTGCGATGTTAATATTCCCTCACTCCGCGGACCCCCTAAATAGGCACTGCGGATCTTTAGGGTTCCGTGGACCAGAGTTTAAGACCCGCAGAAATACAAGATCTTGTACTCTCTCCAAGTCAAAATTTGAATGGAAAAAAAATCCCGCATAAATTTATAAATTATCCTTTTACAAATTATTTATACTTAGTAACATCATTTCATATTTAATAATGTTTGCATTAATTTAAATTGACGGCTGACGCTTACGACATTTCCTATCTAACGACGTCTAACTCTATGCCATCATATTAGATATATTTGTCACAAATAGCCGCAGGGATATATTACAGAATGTGTACTGTAAAACCAGTTATCGAATTCATGTATTTTGACATCGATGGATGCTACAGGATATGACACTGATATGTATGTTTAGGACGATGACATAATGTCAAATAGTCCAATGTCATTAAATTGCATTGGATTGGTAACAATTCATAGACGTCGATCAGAATAGTTTTATATACAGTGAAAACCATTTTACACGAAACGGAGGGGCTGAAATGTGTGTGTGTGTGTGTGGTTTTTCGTATTAAACAATCTTTTTAAAAACAGATAGAAAAAAGGAGAAAAGAAACATATGTTGAACAAAAGTTAAAATTAAATTTAAATTAAAAATAATTTGATACTTTCTTTGCATTGTAATTTTTAGTATCAAATTGTCTACAAACTGTTTGATGTCATAGATTTTGTTATTCATTTTACCAATGGAATATGCGCCTAAATGATTGCGCTTACTTTGTTTTATAATGTTTCTTATGTCGGATGTTTTTGTGTAAAGTTTGCAGGGGTGGAGTGTGAAGGTGGGCTTAAAGAAACAAAATTGGCTCGTGTCATAGGCTATTCAGAGGGTATTTTAAATCCAATTTAGTCTCCTTTCTACGAAACAAGTGAACACATCCCTCTTAAATCTCGTTTGCGCGGCTGGTGTTTTCCTTATTTTTTTTTTCATTCCTAGAAGGGAAATCTTTTCGTGTTAAGAGGAAAGAAATGCATGAAAATAGTTTCTCGAGATCGATGTATTATTTCATGTTAACCGATATTTCGTCTTAAGCTTTTTAGCGTTAAACGCTTTTTACTGTAAATTTATTTCAGTTGCAAATATTCTGTTTCATTTACAGTGAAATGTCAATTCGGCGTATAACTCGCGCTTTTAACACAAAATATAAGGTCGAAATTTATGGGTGAACATTATACGCCGAGTATAAAAATAATAAAAAAGATAAGCATAACAAATTATTCTTCTACATAGATTGAAATGCAGTTTTTTAAAAATAATTCGCATACATATGAATTTAAAGGGTTGTAATTCTAGAAGCATACTTTTTTCTAAAACGCTGGATAATACCTCGAATAATGGGTTTCAAATCATAAGAGCATTACATAGGTACATTTCGGCTTTCTACGTAAAAAAGAGGTGTTATACGGTAATTACACCTAAAAAGTTTAAAAAATGCAGTTTGAAGTATATATATATATATATATATATATATATATACTTAAATCTTTATATATATATATATGTACACCCTGGATTTGACGGTGCATCGAGATCTCAGCAATTGGAATTATTAAATGAAATAAAGGAAACATTTTATTTTTAAAATTAAAAATTGCATGTAAAGAACGTTGGATTATGTATTTAATGTTATCTTCAAACAACAATGAAGAAACAGTAAAAAAAATAATTATAAAGAGTAAGAAGAAATTTTTTTCAAATGAATCTATTTGTTTATAATATAACGTGAAAAAAGATTTAATTTGTGAGTTAGTAATGAACTAAAACTTACATATATATACAGAATACTAGTTTTTTAAAAAAGTAACTGCCTCAAATAAACTGAAAAAAATTCGAAAATCGCGTATATAAATAGATAGAAACGATAAACTAATTATATTTTTTCATAAATATAATTTAAATTCAATATTCTAAGAACTCCAAAACAGTGTCTTTTTTAAGTAACTAATTTCCAACATTCATTTTTATTTTAATCTAAACATTTATAAAATATTAAAAAGTGCTTTTTTTCTTAATATTTTAAAATATATTTAAAGCCGTCATGTCTTAAATATGTTCGACATCAAAACAATAACTAATAATATGATTACAGTCTTTTCTATCATTTTATTAGTAAAAATAAAAAGTGACATTCCATGATTTTCATTCGTTGAATTATTCTAATGTCTCTTTTTTTTGTAATGTATTAAATCGTATTTTTGTTTAGATATGTTTTAATACACACACATTCTATTTTCTAATAATTGTAAAGCTCATTACGTATAATTGCAATGCATACATACAGATATAAAAAGAAAAGAAGGAATAGTAAACGTTATTGGAAAAACACAAAGTAAAAGCTAAAAAATATGATTTTTTGTTCTAAGAAAAATTCAAAATTCGTGACGATTATTTCGTTTTCTTAAAGCAAAAATTGCGAAATAATTTTACTTTGTATTATGATATAAAACATTTTTTCAAATATACTTATTATTAAAGGATTTTTTTTTGTTTGAAATTTTGAAAATCAAATTTGTTTATTACGATAAAAGTTCAAAATGCATTAAACTGTCACCAGAAAACGCAATCGAATTTCATGTTTTTTAAAAATGTTTTTTCTTTGTCTCTTCTACATAAGTATTAGTAAACAACAATAGAACATAGAAAAAATAGAAAACCCGCTTAGAAAAGAATGGCAACACTTGCCCAATTTTTTCACGAATAATTCGAATTATGTTCGATAATCAAATGTCATAAGCTATTTTTTAATATATATATTTTTCTATTCCAAAAGACAGCAATCACTTACCACTTCTTTAATCAGACCCTACTCTTTCTTTCATTTCGAACAATTTCTTATGTCAAGTTAAACCGGTGATGATTTAATCGACGCATGATTTAATTCATCGGAATCGTACTCAATCTCTCTGATTGACTCCAGGAACAGCGTGTTGACGACGGAACATCTTCAGAGAGATGTGCTGTAGCACGAAATCTCCTCGCCTGTTGAAATGATTTTTATTCTAGAGCGCCATCTGACGGACAGATCGGCAACCAATCGAATTCTTTTTCTTTGCTTTTCGATCTGTGTTTTTAGTGAAAAGAACATTTTGCACTGGAGACTCAGTTTTGTAGTAGAGAAGGAGAAAGTACTTGCACAATTTTTATTAAAAAATAAATTTTGAGGGCATTGATTGATATTATACCCTGCTAAATATTTATTTAAAGATGTGTCTTTTGCGGGGTGGGGGGATTCGAATAAATGTGAAAAGATTTTTTAACTAATTTTCTGTTATGGTGTTTGTGTTATAACTTTCCCCCCAATACTTTAAAAAATAGTTTCTTCCCGAATCAGGTTTATATAAATTTCAGCTTTTAATTCAACACAATGCCTTGTTTCAACTTTTTGAGAAGCCGAACAGTTTATTTAAATGGTTAAATAACAAATTTTTTTGGTACACTTTCGAAAAGGATTTCTGTCCTTTTGATTTTATTCATTTATTTTTAACTTCTGTAATTTTTAATAACGGTAGAGAAAAACATATTCTTTTATTTTAATAGAGTGTTAAGATTATTTTTTAAATTTCTTTAGTTACTCTTTTTTTTCAAAAACAAAACTATTGAAAGACTTTAAATCTATGAAAAAGATCCGAGATCTTGGAATTTCAATCAAAATCAATTATAACGTTTCATTCAAATCTGGATATCCCCACCCCCTAAACAGGATTTTTATATCGAATACTGATGAAAAGGAATAAATTTTCATCCTAATCTACCTGAATTTTAACTCTGTGACAAGATTTTTTTAACATAAATCCACATGGAAAATATAAATAAAATACTTTTCAAAAGAAATGTTTTAAATTTAACGATTATTGGGAGGTAAAGAAAATGAAATTTTTGAAGTAAAATAAAGACATTTCATTCTCATAAATAAGTAATTTATTTATTATTATTATTGCTTTATTTTACATTTCTGCATTTTTTTTTTTTGTCTGTAACAAGACAAATCAATATAATTGTAATATCTAATATGAAGAAACGTCTATACTTTGAAAAGAATAAAACTGATACCCATTTACATATCCATAAAAGAGTTTTGGTACTTACAAACCAATTACATGCCATTGGCGAACTTTGGCGAATTGAGGCTGGAAAATTTAGTGACTAGGGTGATCGTAAGTTAAAAAT
This sequence comes from Trichonephila clavata, assembly GCA_019973975.1. Classification (NCBI taxonomy): domain Eukaryota; kingdom Metazoa; phylum Arthropoda; class Arachnida; order Araneae; family Nephilidae; genus Trichonephila; species Trichonephila clavata. The sequence goes on along the minus strand of BMAO01020791.1, from coordinate 209,883 downwards.
GAAATAGGTTGCCATAATTACTAAAATCTTTGGCGATTTATCTCCGAGATATAATTATACTTTGGCAATAACTTGATAAGATGGAATTAATACGTTACTACCGGTCATTTTTATATTTCTTTTAAAATTTCAAATATTAAAACCACCTATATAAGTCAGTGCTTCTCAAACTTTTACTATTGTCGACCCAATTTTCAATCATAATTTTTATCGAACCCCCCTTAATAATAATGTATTGAATTCAATAATAATGCATTTGGCACTAAAGCTACAATACGAACTTAATTATATTACGTACAAATTAACAAGATAAGTGTTAGATTTTGTAAATGTTACTTATTTATTACTTATTTTGTAAAAAGTTACTTATTTTCAATATTTAAGGCGGGAAGATGGAGTTCCTCGGTCAAAACAAGAACCTTAAGATTGTAAAGAAACGTTTGACACTCCAGAAAAGAGGGAGCTTTGTGACAAAAACATTTTAGTTCCTCTGAAGACTGTCATATAGGAGGATACTGTTATGGTTATTGGAAAAAAAAATAAACAGTAGCAATTTCTTAAGCCTGGAGTTGCTTTGCGCCTCGCGCGAATAGAGTTAAAAATGCATTCAATATAAAAATTTGGATGTTAGTTCTAAAGATGAACTGTGTAAAACGTTTTTCATCATGCTTTATATGTTTATCATTATGCTTATCATAAAAACAAACCTTGGCGAAATAATCCTTCAATCATCTGTGCTTTATCGAAATACCATAAAACTCTTTCACATGGAATAAAGCGCAACAGAAATGCATTATTTACAGCTTCCCTAAATGACAGTGATGAATTTTTTTTATCTTTCTACAATTTTTCTCTGGGTCTGGGTTTTATTTTCTTTGAAAGAGTAATATTTTAGGTTTAAAAAGAAAAAAAGGAAAACTCTCATCTCGTGGGATTACAGAAAATCAAACAAAATGTTTTTTTCTTTATTCAAAGACAGCTTGCAGTGGAGATGACGTAATATTGCCAGATGATATTTATAAATATATCAGTGTAAATGTGTATTTTTTTTATTATGTCAGAAAATACTTTGTTTTACTTCGTTCCACTAAATTAATTTATTGAAACTTTTATTTTCGATATGCTCGCGCCTCCCTTGTAGGGTTATCACACCCCTAGGGGGGGGGGCGCCCCACAGTTTGAGAAACGCTGACCTAAGTATTCAACAGCTGATTTCGTGTTTGCATATACAAACGGTTCTTCTGAAGAAAATTCTTGAATGGAGGTTTGGGGGTTTTCATGACCACTTCAAGTGATGCATGCAACATATACAAGCGAGTTATCGGTGCTGGTGGCTATTGCATCTTGCTTCACTTGCAAATTTCGGGTGATAACTGAGTCTCTCTTAATTTACTACCTCTATGTCGGAACAGGTTACAGGTCTCGTCACTTCCTGTGACTCAAAAGCAGTCCTACAGGTAATTCTAAATGGAGGTTCATGGATCATTGGATTTACTCTCGCCTGTTTCGGTTGTATGGAAAAATTTGCTTTCTCGAATGGTTGCCTGCCCATGTTGACATTGCAAGCAATAAAAATGAGGATAAACTGGCGAAAGAGGCTAGAAATCTGAATAACGATTACTTTATCAACGCATTACCCGTAAATTTCAATTTGAGAGAGAAGTCAATTCCTGCAAAGCATTAATTCTGTAATACACTCATGTCTATAAATTAAGGATAATTCAGAATCACATAGAAATTGAACTCTAAAATAAAAATTTCCCCTGTAGAATTATCACACACATCTTGAAGAAAAATATGCAAATTAAAGGAAACCACCAGATGGCGCGGATAGTACGTCACAATGACCAGAGTGTAAGAGAGGGGTATATAAGGAATGGTGGCAAAGAAGTAAAATTGTTCACAAGCGCTTTAAAAGCCTTTCAGTGCAATAACCGCATAGTTATGGCACAAAGGAAGCATTTGAATGATTTTTTACGTGGCAGAATTATCGGATGACTGGAATGTGGACGTACCCAGCTGGAGGTATCCCGATAAAAATCGCAATTTTTATTAATTATGTCAAACATATAGCATCTTTTTTGCTCTTTACCTTTTGTTTAATAAATAGACTTTACAAATAAATTTGTTTTGCTTCTGTCTCTTTCTTTGCCCGAACTTCATTATCCTTAATTTATGTACATGAGTGTATAAATGCAGACAAGAAAAAGCAATACCCGAATGCAGGAACACTAGGAGATTGACAAGTATTTCGAAATCCGGCATTACAAATGAAGATATCATATTTTAAAATTTGCATGAATGCAAAATTATGATGCCAGTAGGTCACGTGATAGTTGCATGGGAGAAACACGTGTCATCATTGGTGATTTACCCCCTACTCCGACACACATAGCTCAAAATAATTAGTGCTGTATTGAATGACCACAATCAATATCTAAAATGAAAGCTTTCTTTATACATTAAGAGAAAGGTGATCCACTCACTTTTCACAAGATCTCCAGAACTATCAGGCCTACATACGTAAAATTTGATGAAAAGCTTCTTTTATTAAGCGGAAATCCGCTATGAACAGGTTCTGTGAAAATATACTTTTAAGTGGGAGGTTAAAGTGTAGTATATAAGGATGTCCTTGAAGTTGTCAATTTTTTTTTTTTTTTTTGGCTACCAAAATCGATCGCCAAGCTACTTCACGTATCGATAGGTGTCCGGAAGCCAGAATGAATTCGTCATCTCACTATAATATCCATATAAAAATCGCCAAATCCAAAGCTCCCCTCTATACTACACTTGAGCCTAAGTGGGATTGCGAAAGATTAAGGGAGCATTATAGTTAAAATTTTCCGTTTATGAACCATAGATCTACAGACAACAGACATCTCTACTAAAATAAATATGTTTCATTTGTTTTAGTAGAGATCTCTCAAGAACAAGTTTTGAAAAGCCCCAAGGGGAGAGTAGTGGAGAGTTACGGGGACATATGGATAAAAAAATTCCCGTTTTGGAACTATCAGACTTACAGATTTGACATCTGGTAAGCCTACTTCTTTTGATTGTCAAAGATCCGATAAGAACGGATTTTGCGGAAATTGATTGCCAATGGGAATGTCAGGGGTTTGCGGTAGGTTATTGGGGAAAAGTCCGTTTTTAACTCTTAGATTTACCGGCAGACTTGAAATTTGATAAGCATGTTTGCTTTCTTGAAAATAGATCTGCTAAACTTGAACTTTGTGAAAATTCACTCTTGCAGGGGGTTATGAGGTGTAAAAGGTAATAATACTTTCGATTTGGAAATTCAAGTCCTATCCTTTTAAATTAGGAGGCGGAGGCTATAAAAATGTTTTTCAAAACAATCGAAAGTTGAACGCTAGGACTTAGATCTGAAAAACATAAAAACAGTATATATTCCTACACCATCCCAAAATACTCAGCAAAGTGATGGTTTTCCTATCACTCCAACACACACATAACCCAGAATATTTGTCAATAGTAAAATTCTAAAATTATAAGTTGCTTTTGTTGTGGAAACTCGGTTCAAATTGAGATTCATCATACAGACAAAAATATTGCAATTAATCGGTATATATTCAAAAAATCTATCGTTCGTAAATCACAGAAACTACCATTGAAGTTGAGAAGTTAATTTTAAGAAAAAATATTTCCTGTTTCAAATAGCGGCTATATTTAGATTACATTCTCTGAACCGCTGATCTTTGAACCTAATAAATATTTCTGTATAATTCACACGTAGTACGATAGACAGAGATTAATCAAGTGCTGTGGTGACAGACGCGAGAACAATTATTCTCTCTTCCGTTTTATCGTTGGATGAGGTTGACAGCTGCCTCATGATGTTGAATCTCGCTGTCAAACTATTCTTACCAATATATTGCCAAATCCTCTATCCGCCTGACCGTAATTGTGAAAGATTCTTCGAGAGAGAGATTTGTCCATCCAACCGATCTAAATGCCATGGCAAATTCTCGTTATGAGGGCAAACTCGTTTGAGAAACTTCTGTCGTGAATGTAATATATAACCGAAATCAAAAGCTAATGAAAACTTCGACCTTCAAGTCGTTTTGCACAATGTTACTCAACCGCTTCGCTGAGTATTTAAGGATGTTGTATAAATATATATTGTTATTAACGCGGCTATCGATAGTAACGTCAATGGTCAGGCGGAGTGAGAGGGTCACCCCAATATTTTTTGTATCATTACTTTTATTGTACTCGACAAAAATTGTAATTCCGGTGAATAATTTAACTAAGAGAAAGTATACTTACTTTCTTTTCAGGACTTTTCAATTTTCTTTGACAATTTGAGAAAAATTCCAATAAAACAACTAAAATGTTTCAAATGTTCGTGACAATAATGGACACAAATCACGGACACTTTTCACTAACATTACAGGAATGATATTTGCTGGGAAAACTTTCATATTTTATTCAAATTATTGCAGTTTTATTGTCGTTAGAAAATCGACAAATAGTATGTTTAACTTTTTCTTGCTTATGCCTTTTTGATACTATTCAACGTGTCTTGTGGTTGACTTATGCCTTCGTAACCCTTTTGGAGTCATTTAGGTAGCATTTGAAAGTATCCCTTTTAACTCAAAAGCATCAGGTTTTTTTTTTTTTACTTTTTTCAAATTTAGATATCATGATTATTATCCATTTTTCATCAGGTTCTTCGTTTGCTTAATCATTTTCTTTTCCCGAAGTATCAACTTTATTCATTAGAGATCATAGATGCCCACTTCTTTTTTTACACTTTGTTCATTTGCATTTATAAACCATAATGAGCATGTTCATAGATATTATTTTAAAGCACTATTTCAACAATTTACATACTTCATTTCAACTTTATTACCGGTAAGTATTTTTTTACCTGATTGTGTTGGGTCTAATGCAAAAGCCTCTCATCTATTGGCAATTTAAATGCGTGAATGTCATGTTAATCCTATGGAATCTCAACTTTCTCTCTTAAACCTAGGTGAGAACATCGATTTAAATACATTTAGATGCATCCGAAAGAGAAAATAAAGTAAATGTTTGTCTGGCATTACATTTTTTTTCTGAAATTATTTCTTAAAGATCTAAAAATCCATGAAAGAATACTTTAAATGAACACAAAAAATTCTTAGAAATGAAAAATAAAATTTAAGATTCAAAGAAACTTTCATTATTGGTTGCAGTTTTGCATGCGTTTTATTACATTCAAATCAATACTTTCGTCTAGGTATGGAGATGAAAACGAAATTTCCATTCGGCTTCAAATTACGTTGAAGAATTCCAGATGACACCAGTGTAAGTCTTAGTTCTGGGTTTTCAATATTAGTTTTAATAAAAAAAAATTCTTTAAATAAAAGTAAACTATAAATTTAGTAGAGCTTGTAGCATATGAAGTAGTTTGGGTTTTACCGGTTTTTTTTATGTTTAGAACAATATTTCAATATTGAGATTCAGTTTTCATTAATTTTTAGTGCCTCTTATTTCTATAAATTATAACAGTTAACTAGTTAATATTCTCTGTATTTTTTCATAGCATCCTCAATAGTACAAAACATTGGAGGTATATTTTATTTCCTCATATACACATTCTGATCCACATTTTGAAGTAAAAAATTCAGTTTGCTAAAATATATGCTTACTTATAATTAGAAAAATAAGTGTTTATCGGAGAATTTACTGATGTGTTTTTCAAAGAAAATCCATGCTTTCATTTGGTTTCATTTTTAAATATCACCTAGAAAAATATTTGCACCATAATTTCTCCATCAGGCTTAAAATTTATATGGCTATTAAAATAATTTATGATTATTGCATGTTTCGGAAGGAGACAAGACAGAGAAATAAAATATGAAATTATTCCAAAATTCTCATGCCTCTCAACAGATGGTAGTACAATTTTAATGACTTTAGAAAAGAAGATGTATACTTCAGGGAAATTATATATCTGCTGTTTAAAAGCTTAATAAAATACAGGAAAACATAAATTACAAACTGAATAAAAATATTTATGATCCTATTTTTTAATTGAAATACTTCTAAAGGCACTAAAGCGCTTAAAGTTTAAAGTAAAAATATGTTTGTGTGTTTAAAATTATTTCTTTAGAAAACAATTACAAAAAAAAAAAAAAAATTATGATTCTTAAATAAAAAAGACATATTTTACAAAAGCATTATTGCGTTTTGTCTTAAAACTTTTCAATATCCTTTACACACCCATACTTATTCAGGTTATAAATGCGATATTTTGTAGAGATTTTTAAATAAAATTTTTGATTTATTTTCTCCAACCTTTTATGGAGTTCCTTTTTTTCCTTTTTCTCAAATATATTTTTCATTTAATATTATTAACTTTATGACGTATCCAAGCTCCTTCTACTAATAGTCTTTTTAGGGCATTTCTGGTGTTTAAAAATATATAATAAAGTAAAACTCTGCTTCGAAAAAGAAGATGTGATATATATTCTAGATAGAGAGATAGGATAGACTGCTTTCGGGGCAGAGATTAATCCTCTTGAATGTGAATAGCGTTTATTTAAAATTTGATCATTGAATAAATTCAGGTGTCGAACTGTCACTGGAGATAAAATCTAGATTAAATAGTTAAGAAGTCAGAGTTATATCGCCTTGAGTAAGTGTGGTAAGAATAAAAGTTTCCTCATATCTCGCGTACCTAGTCTATTGTCAGCATATTTATTAATTGGGTTCATTTCTAAGACTGGATCAATTGAATTGAAGTTATGATTAATATTGTGAATAAATTAGATTATTTTGTTGAATTATGGCTAGTGTTCCATCCAATCCTCCCACACCTATAGATGTTCAGACGAGAACATATTATATCTCCATTATGTTAAGTATCATTAAAATACTTTTCAGCAGCTATAGAAGCCTAAAAATAATTATTCGAAAAACCTCGCAAACTTTATTCATTTATTATTCAAAATTTTATTCTTTCAAGCATATTAATTTTACTTCAGGTTTATTGAACTTTATTCAGGTATTAAGGTATCCGACTACCCTAAAATTGTGAATTTTGCGAAAAATTAATAAATTTTTTTATTATTTTATTTTATAGGTCATCTTATTAGCTTTATAAAAATACCAAGTTTATTATTTTCCGTTTACGAGAACAAAAAATACAAGCGTTTTAGTAAAAGCAGATGCCATTACTTTAAGCAAGATGTCATACTTTAAAACGCGTTTAACTCGAAATGTGTTTTTTTGAAAATTCTCAAACGCGGTCAGCGATTGCCCAAAAATCTTTGAGCATAATTAACAGATTTTTTTGTGTGTATGTTCTGTATAATAGTGGAAGTATTTTAACCTTCAGATTTATCAATCACTGTTTTATTACAAAATTTATAGTCACTTATGTGAATAGAATCACTGTTTTTTTAAGCAATTTCATATAATAACTAAGATAAATTGCTCTAGTTTTTGTAAAAATTAAAATATCTCTTATCCTGAAGGTCATTTCAAAAACGAATAACACAGCAACAGATCAAAATGGAAAAATTGAAAATTTATTCATAAACTTTTGGTATAGAATGGACTGCGTTTAGGTTATTTTTGTTCAATTTTTACCCATTTTTTCCCATTTTAGTAATAATAATTTATATTTCTCTTCTTAATTTTAGCATATTTTTCTTAAAATGTACTAAACAAATCTAAAAACCACAAAAAAATCTCCATTTTTTTCAAAAAACTGTTGTCGCAATCAGTCGGATACCTTAAGAAGCTTATCTCTTGCGTATCTGCTGCTTAATCCACAATTAGATATTATTTGAAATTTTTTATAACAAATTATAAAACTTTTGGCAACCTTTTGGTGTGACATCCAAGTTCGTCAACAAACTGAGTACTGAAATAAGGTTTTATCGAGTTCGTATATGGATGAATGAGTTCAGTGCTTCTCAACATTTTATCACCTAGTACCGGTCAACGCTTAATCATTTTACTGCGACCCACTAAGAAGGGAGGGGGACATTAATTATTTATATTTCGGATTGTTTTTATTTAATAATTTTAATTGTATAGAAACATACCTTCAAAATCAAATACAGTTACATCAAAAATGAATCAAAAGTGATTTAGCATTTTAACTCACTAGATCGTAAACTCAATGCGAACCCTAAACTTGTTTCTTTGAAGCAAGACCGTTCCATCTTGGGGCAATAGGAGACAATGACAATAGAGATGTGTTCCTTATGTGCAGTTTATTCCGTTGTTTTGCTTTCGTTGCTATCACTGCAGAAAGACCCTCATCTCACAAATAGTTTGTCGGAAATGTCAATAGGGAATTAAGTGCTGTGGTGGTATCATCAGGGTATTCGGCCTTGACTTTAATCCAGAACACTGGCACAGTTGTTGTCTCGACAGTTGTAACATCCGTGACCTACTCTCTGACCTGGCTAGAGGTGTGGGGGAAAGTGAAGAACGTCTCGCCATAATACTTTTTAGCTATTTATTCAGCACACTAATTACAAACAGACACAAATCAAGTAATCAAATAGAATGAGATGTTCCAACAAAGAGCAGACGGGATTTGACTACGAGAGACACGAATTCTGTGTGAGAATACTTCTATAAAAATTATCCTCCGTTTATGAATCAATACACTAATATTTGATTTACAATTTAGCTATGGTGACCAAACGTCACTTAAATATCTTCAACTATTAAATGCCCGAAACGTGCTATCAATGTTTACAATTACCTGATCGGTAGATATCTTTACTTAGCGTCAGCTTCTCAATCTTTCAATCTCCTGGCAACTCCGTCTATTAATCTGTTCTTCTCTATCTAACTCACTAGCAAGAAAACCGATACTATATATAACTGACTTAATCTGCATATTGCGGTTTCTTCTTCCCAAAGGGTTGGTTATGAATGATAGCCCAAATATTTCCCAAGAGGTTTAAGGGAAGGATGCGTATAGATCCGTCCTAAAGTAGAATAAGGTCACCATCATTTGCCGGTATTGGCGTGACTTTAGTTGACGCCTCTCTGCTCCCGGTTAACCTCTCCACCATGGAAAGTTGCACAAACCCTAGAGAAATACACCACTCTCAATAAAATCAAAATAATTCAAAAATTCTTTGGTTATCCGATATCGTAGGAACCATGGACAGGTACCGGTTTGCGGCGCGGGAGTTGGTGGCCATTGACTTAGCGGGTAGATCATTGTTAATACCCTGTGGTTATAATTAAAGTTACACTATTCAGAGGCATGTAGAACCAATTTTGCTTATCGGATTTTAATGAAACTTGAAATATATGCTATATGGTTTCTGCAATAAAAAATAGTTCAAATTTTGACCACTAGGAGGAAATGTATTGCACAAAAAACAAAAACAAAAAGGTTAAAATCGATGAAATTTATTCAATTACAGAATATATGCTCAATATGTGCTCCATTTAAATCAATCGCGTGTTGAAAGGGCATCATAGCGTTTTCAATGGTAGCGCGAAGGAACTCACGAGAGATTTCAGCCACAAAGCGATATTGCTACGTTTCAAATCAAATAAAGTCCTAATTCGCCCTCTCTAAACACGCTCCTTAAGAAATCCCCACAACCAGAAATCACAAGGATTAAAGTCAAGTAAATGAGAGGAAATGCATCCCGAAAATGTCTGGGTATTACACGATTATCGTCAAGCAGTGCTTTGACTTGGCGACCAATGTGAGGAGTTGCTCCATCTTGCATAAAGATAGTGGTTTACAAACATTGCCGTTCCTGCAAAACGGGGGTACCCTGCTGTTGAAGGAGGGAACTGTACCATGCACTCGTGACAGAGCATCTTTCAGGACCTTGTGGAGTGAGAGTTTCAAAGAAAAAAGTTCCAAAGATAAATTCAGCAGTGAACCCACATCAAGCAGTTAAGTAATCAGAATGCAGTGATTGTTGATGGAGGATATTAGGAGATGAAGTACCCCATATGCGGCAATTTTGACTATTCACAGCTCCATCTAAATAAAAGTGTGCCTCATCTGACCTCAGAATTTTCCTAATCCACCCGTCATCAACTTCCATTCTCATCAAAAATCAGCAAGCAAATTCAAGGCGTGATTTGTGAGCTTGAGGCTTCAGAGTTAGAATCACGTGGATCTTATACGGATACCATTTTAAAATGTATCGCATATTTTTTCGTATTGTCGACCACAGAATCTCCAACTCGCGTGACATTGATCGACCACTTGCTGAAGAATAGATGGAACTGGAAGCTCTTTCAACCACAGTAGTAGTAGTGACTTCGTCAACAGTTTCAGTCCCAAACGGTTTCTTTTCTCTTCTGGGCAGAAAATCAAATCTCCAGTTTTCAAATTTCAGGATCATTTTCCTCAAACCAATCCTGGATATGGGGTCGTTTCGCAGATACTTTAAGCGGCGACATTCAAACACAGCAGCTGAGTGGTTGCTGCCGTACAGATAAAACAATTTTACAAGTAAAGCTTGAATTTTTTTTTTGTATTGGAATGATCAAGGATGATAAACGCACGCTGGATGATTCTCTGACTATGACTGCAAGTTTTTATATAGGTTTTATGGGGGATTTGCATAAGGAATATTCAATAAAAGCCTCCTGGTGGTCAATTTTCTTACGATTTTTCTAATTACAGAAGTCCGTTCCCAATGCTCCATAATGCATATATTTCAAATTTCATGAAACTCTCCGACGAGCAGAACAGGTTCTACAGGACTCTGAATAGTGTAACTTTATTTATAACCACTATAATATTTATGCAAACTTTTTTTTTTGGATTCCTTTGATCAAACTGCCCTGTGCATTTTATTCATTCACAATGAATATTTTGGCTTCCTTCGCCAATGCCCTTCGTCGTGAGGTTGCACTGGTATTTGAACTTGAATTATTCCTGTTTCCATCGCCGGAATAGGCCTTGGTACCAAATAAAACAAATAGACGGCTTTACTTCTCGTGAACTGAAATTGGTTTTTCAGCTATCTGTATTTACAAAAGTGTCTGCCGGCTGTAATTTCAAAAATTAATAAAACATTGTTGTTAATTGCTACAGAAGCTTCCATCTCTTCTAATAAATGCTGCCGTACTATACATTTCGACACTTTAACTGAGTGATACTTCAAGGTAAGACCCGGCAAGGTAAATTTTCTTCATAAATATTTTAAAAAATTAAAACTGATTAATATTTGTGCTTTATTTATTTATTTTTTTTTGCTATTATATCGAATCCAAAAAATCAAATAAATCCGAGTTTATGAGTGGCAGGGGTTAAAATGGGGGGGGGATCGAACAAAATTTACAGTTTTTTATTATTTTGAGTCCGTGATTCTTCTGAAATTAATAAAGATAAAAACATAAAATGATTTTATATCCCTCCAATATTTCTAAGGCTCGTCGACTCATTCTGCTTGACCAAACAGCATTCGATAGAACACAAAAAGCAATCGAACGAAAGAGGCAAGGTAGTAAAGAAAGGCAATCTCTTCCTTTTCTGTTCTGTAAGCACATAAAACGAAGCTTTCTTCAATTAAACTAAAAGCAACACCAGCGCTGAAACAATCGTGCGTGGAACATTTTATACTTCCTTTCGAACTCCCCAAAGGTATTGTTTGTTTATTTGAAAAGCTACCCCCCCCCCTCACGAGATAGTTACAGTTTAAAAAAGAAAAGAAAAAAATATCTTGATTCATTATTACTTAAAAATTAATTAATTTTGATGTGAAGCAGCTAAATATAATGTTTGCGGCAACTGGTTGGAATTGTATATTTACAGGCAATTTTATTTAAAAAAAATGTTTCCTTTGTTTTATTTTTCTGTATTTTTATCCATTAGAAAAATGATAATTATAAACAAGTAATTTAATCTTTGATTCGTTTCGTTTATTGATACTTTTATTAAGATAATTATAAACAAGTAATATAAAAGAAAAATTTAAATAAATTACTACTTAGGTCATCAACGAAAATTTTATTTTAGTTACTTTTTATTAATAGTTATAATTAATATAAACATGTATATTCATTTGGCAGAATCACAATATTACGTTGCAAAACATGTGGTGACCTGTAGCCACCCCTTACACTAATACCTTCCTGTCTATCTGAAAATCCGGCTGGATGTGTAGGCGGACTTAAATGATCAAAATACATAATTGCAATTCAAACAGATTTATTGATGCTTATCAGTAAATAAGTTTAGACACAACACAATTTAAGTTAAGATAAATAAGGGAGAGTGGAGTAATGAAGTGGGGTATGAATACTAGCGGAATACACAGAATTTTTCAACTGAATCTAGGACAGCTTAAACGCGCACAATTACAACTACGCCACACGCGAATAATCTGAATTTCTTAATCTAAGTCACTGACCTTATATTTTACAGCGGTGATTCTTTCGTGACGACTTCAGGCCTTTTATGTGGCTGGAAGAATGGGTGAAGACTCCACGCTCATTAATAATGAATTTCACTATTTTAAATCCGCTTCTCTTCGCGTACATCAACACGTATCAGGCTAGCTACACACTTGTCAACAACTTCGTGTTGACTACTTGATCTTTAATTCACTTGACTTCTCACTTCTTATTACTTAGCTTCTTAATTCGCGAAAACCGAATTTATACAATATATCTTATTTACATAAATCACGCCTGACTCTCGGTGAAAATTGGTTGAAATAAATAAATTATTTTAAGGAAAAAGAGAAGAAGTTAGTGAAAGACCGTATAGATCCGTCACAAGCAGAAAGCGATTTTCCTTTCAAAAAATGGTGTTGGACTCTTATTTTTGTTTGTTCCTATATGTTCATTCATAAATCACATTCTCAGAAATTAGTTCAACCCAGGTGGGATTCGAACGCACGACCTTTGGATTAGAAGTCCAACGCGCTATCTATTGCATCTTTTTATCTATCTATAGCGATTTTTTTTCTTTATGGTGTCGGACTATTATTTTTGTTTATTACTAATTATTCATTTATTAATGAATTAATATCTGAAAAAAAAACTGTATTAGCATCAAGTATCATCTAATACAAGTTTAAAAAAATATATTTGAACTTTGAGTGTGCATAAATTAAAAGTATTTTCTAACGATTGAAAATGTTAATAATATATATATATATATATAGATAGATATACATATATATTATTGGCATTTTCAATCGTTAATATATATATATATATATATATATAATATATATATATATATATATATATATATATATATATATAGGGAGAACTAATAGTAGGAACTGAAAGAAAATAAAGACTCAAATTGTAATACATTTTTAAATTATTTTTCCCCTCCTTTACTCACATGTTCAATTCATTTTTCTGCAAGTGCTTTCAAAAATAAAAAGTTCTGGGAATTCTTCATGCTAACTTTTTTTTTTTAAATTAGCTCTTTTTTTATTTTGTTATTCATTTATTTATTTTATATTATACGTAACAGTGCCATAAGTTTGTATACAATCTAAATGAGTTAAAATGAGAAAAAAACCTTGACATCGGATTTAAGAGCTCTTAATTTTTTATTTTATCCTGTATCCGACTAGGTAGAAAAAGTGTTTTTTGACAAAAATTTCGAATTTTTTTTATGATTATAAAACAAAGCCCCAACCTTTAAGATTCCAAAACAGTCTTTATTTTAATTTTACGTAAATTAGAACTCTAGATATAGCAATTTTAATAAGTCATAGTAGTTGAAAACGAAACCGGAAGTAATGCCATCTGGACCGGAAGTGAGCGATATATGCAGCGTTTAATTATTATTTCATTAAAATGGAATTTCAAAAACCAAAATTTTAATTATCGGTTTACTAAGCCACAGTTTGCTAATAATTATTTCAAACAATTTTGTTGCAAACGATTGGCAACGGTATTTTAAGACTATCACTATTCCCTGTTTGTTTACATTCGACGTTAGATTTACCACGCCTATCTTAATTCTGTTTTTTTCTATATTTTGCATTATTTTTAGAATTTAAATTATTTTAATTTAATCTTAAATTTATTTTACCTGAAATCATGGGTAAATGTCATTCATATCGTCCCCGTAAAAGAAAGTTTCATTAAAACCAAAATACATACACTGAAATTGCTTCATGCAAGGAAGAAATTATGACCGCCAATTCACTGAAGCTGCAGCATTGCTATCAGATAAATGATGATGAAAGTAATACAGAACATTTAACTGGAAACAGGTTGATTGATCTGGAAATTTTAATTGGTATTTTTTCCTTATTGTGTTGCCCAACTAAAAAGTGTACAGCAGGAAGCCTTTATCTTGTGGAAGATTCAAGGTTTGGATTATCTTCAAACTTTTCTTTGCACTGCAAAAATTGCAGTTTCATATCGGTATTTTGTACTTCTAAAAAATTGGACAAAATAAATGAACTCAATACTCGTTTTGTTTATGGCTTAAGATTGATTGGTAGAGGTGTCTCAGCAGGAAGAAAACTTTGTGCTGTTTTGAATCTACCTCCCTTTCTCTCAAAATTTGCATTCCGCCAACAAGAAAAAAAAACTCCTCAGTGCTGCTACTTCCATTGGAGAAAAAATAATGAATGACACAGCAAAAGGTATTAGGCAATTAAAAAATATATACATGATACTGTTAATTGTGGTGGTTCGGTGGATGGTACCTGGCAGCGTCGTGGTTTTTCTTCGCTAAATGGTTGTGTTAGTGCAATATCTGTCGATACTGGGAAAATTGTTGACTTTGAAACTTTATCTCAGTTTTGTAGAAAATTCAATTCAAAGAAGGAGCAACAAAATGTGAAATTGCTGTGTAATCATCATAAAGGATCTTCAGCCAGTATAGAAGAGGGTTGGGGCTTGTAGCTTTTTTGAGAGGTCGGAAGATAATAGAATGTTACGATACACTAACTATTATGGGGATGGTGATTCCAAAGCTTTTGATGCCGTGAAGGACATTTACGGGAAAGATTCTGTTACGAAACTAGAATGTATTGGGCATATTAAAAAAAGAGTTGGAATAAAGCTTCGAAAATTGAAAAGCAGAAATAAAGGACACGGGGGAAAAGGTAAATTGACTGATGGTTTAATTAATAAGCTACAGAATTACTATGGAATTGCTATTCGAAGCAATATTGGGAACTTGGACAAAATGCAGTCTGCTGTTATTGCTGCCTTCTTTCATTGTTGCTCATCAAAACATGGACAGTGCCCAGTCGGAGCTGAAAGTTGGTGAAAATTTCAACGGGCTAAAGCTTCAAATATTGTGTATCAGTATAAATCCTTGGGACTGCCACGAAATATTGTTAACACGATAAAGCCAGTTTATATGGATTTGTGTGACAGAAATCTTTTAAAGAAATGTTTACACGGCAAAACTCAAAATCCGAACGAAAGCTTTAATGCAATTTTGTGGCAGATATTACTAAAAGAAGTTTTCGTTGAGCATCAAACATTGCGTTTAAGAGCTTATATTGCTGTTGTGCTGTTTAATAATGGCTTCCAGGGATTAATTTCCATATTAAATGAAATGGGTATTGTTTCGGGCTATTATACTGTACGGGAACAAAAAACTTTCGATAATGAGCGCTTTGCAAATTCAAAACGTCACTCACTGCCAACAGCAAAAACCTGCAGAAGAAAACTTAGGGACATTCGAAAAAAAAGAAATATAAAAATTGAGAAAGAAGAAGGAATAACATATAAAACTGGAGAATTTTAAGTTGTTTTTTTAATATTTACTTTATGTAACTTATAAGTATATTTTTTAAATGTGTTTTTTGAAGAATGAAATTTTCACGATAATTTTTGCACGAAAACTGCGATATCTCCAAAACAATTATATAAAATTCAATGAAATTTGCAACATTTATTTTATAATCCCTTGAGAGTGTAGCAAAGCGCAGGTTTTAAGATACTTGCATTTAATCACATTTTATAGTCCTTTTTAGCTTAGAATATAGAGTAATTTTAACGAAAAATCATTAACGTGAAGTTTGAATGCTTATTAAATATTTATTTTTGAAAATATTTTTTAACCTGCGGTTTGCGTCACTTCAGGTGGATCAATAAATATATCAATGCAATTAAAATTACATTATGTCCAATATATATTTTTTATGCTGTTTTTCCTAAAATTGAAATTTTTAAAAATTTTTTGTCAAAATAACTTTTTTTTTTCAAAAACAGAGGTGATGCATGGTATTTATTTCATAATTATAACTCTTTAAGCCTATTTATGTCCTTTAAAACAATTAAATTCTTCTGATAATCAATTTTTGAAAATTTGGTATTCGAACCTAGTCGGGTGCCTTAACTTTAACATATTGCGCCTTTTATTCAAAATGATCACATTTTGACTTCATGCGGGCATTAAGTCCCTTTGATCAATCATCTACCGAGGCTCGCACTTCCTCCATGGGAATTTCCATCGCTACTTTCTCTTAAGAACGTTTAAGACTGTTGAAATTGGGATATCGTTTTAGGAGTCATCGGCCTGTAGTACTGACCACATCAGTTTACAGTCATTTGGATATAAATTTCGAAAGCTGGAAGGTCAATCTTTGTGTTCCCTGAAGTCCAGTACATTCTCTTTCAAACTCCAATCGTTTGTTTTCAATTTATGAGCAATGGCAGACTCCTCTTGAAAAGTCCAATCGTTTCCATTGAACAGGGTTATACTCAGGAGCCTTACTATTGGCTCTTTGATAAATTTTTGTCGTCGTTTTCACTCCTTTAGCACAAAAATGAATCTCTGAGACGCCTTTATACATGGTACCCTATCAAACCATTAAGGAAGAAGAATGATGAACTTTCTGCATACAAGTTTCCTTCTCTCTAACTTCTTAGGCACTATATACTTGCTTATGCACGGTTATCTGGTGATTGAAAGATTTTTCAGCATCAAAATTTTTTTTAGTTGGTAAGCAGAATTCTTCTGCTTCTGCTATGAATGTGCCTCCGCAACAGTGCTTTTTTGTGACAATTTGGGAAAATTGATGAGTAGCGTGAGATTTAAGAAATTAAATCATTGATTTATTAGATCTACAATATTTATATTTAGGTACAAGTTATTGAAACCATGTATTTTAATACTAGAATCTTTTATTGGTGATGGAGGAGGCAAAACACAACGTCTCTTGTCGAGTGTTTCAAGCGGATTGTTCTCTCCACTCTCTTTTGAGTGACGCGGTCCCTAGTTACACATCTAATTTCACTCAAGGTTCGGATCGCAGGTTGAATGGTCATTGGTTGTTGGCGTATATCAGATGAAAGGATCCTGCAACATTTCAGAGAAGCACATGTGGAAATAAACGGTGTTCCGTTATCTGCATAAGAAAGTTTATCTTGCAGTTTCGAGACGGCAAAACTTTACAGTTTTAAGGTACCTACTTCTAGTGCTTTAATTTCTTCTTGAGAAAATAGCCAGTTATTCTTTGATAACCTCTTAGTTTGATATGTGGCACAATGCTTTTTTCTTCTGTTTATCAAGAAGAATATTTTTTTGATAAAACTTTCAACGGATTCTCTTCTTGACTACTTTGCAGAGAGCTAGTTTTCTCAACGAGCGTGAATACGACATCTGCTATGGTTTGCCATGCTGTTGGTCAAAGTAAATATTTTATTAGTTCGCTAAAGGAATAACCTTTTGATGTCTATATGTTTTAAGATCTTAAAAATTAAGGATATCCTCAACTTTTTTTTTGTAGCAGAGAAATATATGCCACACGCTTTTGTTCACAGAGTTAAAGCTCTGACTGATTTAGATCATCATGGTTGAAAGACAACAATTATCTGAAAAATATTACAGATTATCTCTAACAACGAAATTTAAAATCATCTGCTGAGTTTGAGTCACAGTAGACAATCTCAAGTGTTCGTTGTTGTTTCTTATGCAACGTGATCACAAATGCGTAAGATCCAGGCCTACGAGATTCATCATGATAAGGGGCTAAATGTAAGCCTCCGTTGTCTGAAGCCTTGAGTATCAAACAGGTGACAGTATAATTTAGCTCAGTCCCAACCCAATTTTGAGGAAGAACTGAGAAGAATCCATGGGGAGATCAGAGGCCTCCCACCCCCTTCCACCAACCTCATAATAGGACTTGCGGATTGACGGCTATTTTGAGTACCCCCATGCCACAAAGGCACTATACATTCACAAAAATCCATGCCATTTCTGGGATTCAAACCCAGGCCCTACTGAACGGGAGTTAGCGTTGCTAACCAACCAGTATATCGGATGGGTGGCTCAAATGTTTGTAAATGAACTTATAACACGACTAAGTACACTTCTGGACAAGATTAGAAAAATAAAATCATAACAAAATTTCTAAGATTTTAATCATTATCACAAATGGATCACAAATTATTAAAAATATTATTTAATGGTATCGTTATACAATTGCTGCACCAACATCTTGGTATATTTATCTATCAAGCTTGGAAATTGGAAAGCTCTAGAATATTTTAATCTAAACGTGTGTGAATAGCTGCGGGATAATATTCTAAAAAATTCGGTATCCTTTTTATTAGCAGTAAATAAAACAGCTTGTTCTGATTTAAACTACAATTTCCTTTCTAAAGTAATCCCGGATATTTATCTCTTCGACAAATAAAAAAAATAATAATAAATGCTTGGAGCTATGCCAAATGTTTTGGAGAATATATTCTTCCTTATTGCTGGTATAAGAAGAAAGACTAACTCTGTTTTTCATGTATTTCATTATACCATACGAACGCTTGGACGAACTTCAATGCATTGTTGTGACTGAAACAACGTTTTGACAAATTACTGAACATGGGAGTAAATTGCGCTCGTTTGATTCAAAGTGTTGCCACTACAAAATGAGAAATTTTAGGATAATATTCTAATTAAATTTTCCTTCCTAAATCAGTGGAAAATACTTCGAATAATAAAACAATGAAATATAATGGTTCAAATTTTAAAATAAAAATTAATTTAAGTGTAAAATATCGAACAATTTGAAAGTTTGCAAATGGCTTGTTCTGAATGATAGTGTAAAGCAAGACAAGCGGCTTGAAAAGTATTCAACGAATTTCGAAAAAGTAAAACAATTTTAAGCATATTAGTAGACGAAAAAATTTAAAAAGCTAAATGAAAATAACGGCAGTTTGTTTTAAATATGTATTTACTTTATTTTCTATACAATTTGGTTTTGTGAAATAACTTTCTCCATCAGGACTTTTTATAAATATTTCTCTCTTTAAGTTCTTACAAAATCTTTAAGACCTAAACCTTAATCTTTTAAACTTAATTTTACAAAACACCATCTGATTTTTCGTTCTAGGATTTACATTTAAGCATGAATTCCAACATAATAATGGGCCAATTTAAGAACACTCTATGAAAATCAACTTAATTTTTTTTCTTCAATTTACAACGTTCATTTTTAGAAATCTTTTTGAAGATTTCAAAATTCTTAATAAATTAATATATATCTTAAAATCAATGTATTTTATTAACATTCGGTAATTCACAAATGTTTCTCTTTAAAATTTGACCCATCCTCGTGTCAGAATTCGTAGCATTTAGAATACTCAACAAAGATCTAATTGTACGAAATATTGCATTTTTAACAATGGGATTGTCGGTTACAAGACCTGTTTTATAGTTTTCGTTACAGTAAATTGATTATCGTTAAAACGCAAGCAAATCGTAAAAAAAAGCCTGGAGTTCACATTTTAAACCCATAAACTGAATTACTGACCTATTCGCTCTGAAATAAGCAGTTCCCAATAGATCGTCAATCTATATATCAGTACTAGATAGCTCTAGATCAGCGACCATGGGCATGATAAATTTGGCTGTAATAAATTTTTAAAAGCCCCCAAAATGGAATATATCGCGTGCGCGCATCAGAAAATACATTTTTATTTTAACATGAAAATAAAATAATTGCTAACACTTGAGGTAAGATGGCGACGTTTCCATCTTGCTGCAGTTAACTTGTCTTGAGCGTCGATATGAAAATCTTTGATTTTTGTGGAAAGATTCACAAGAATAAAGTAAAAAACTTTTGAAAGTGAAAATTATATTCCGTAAGGTAGTCAAGGTGAGTGAAGAATAATCGAGTATACACAACACCTCACCCCTTAATCCAACACATCTTCCACTGAAGGACATGGAAATTAAACATTTCACACGAAATGCACAAACAGCGTCTAAAAACATGTAAGAAATGACAAAATTATAACAACGGATTCCTTGAGACGGTTTGTAGTGTCTGGCTACTTTTGGCTGTAGATTTTTTGAGTGTGTGTTTGACCTCTCTCTTTGTACCTGTGGGGGTGGTTGCTAATTTGTGAAGAGAAGGTGGTTGACCTTTGAACGTGACGGACAGAGAAAATGCTGTCCTTAGGGCTTAGGAGCGCAAGACCTGGATTGAACGTTGAGTAAAGGAGAGGGAGTTGCTTTGTCTTAGACGCTGGTCTGAATTTAGTATGAAGGAAAGATAATTTCTTGGTTGTGGTTTTGGCACGACATACCGTGTCTGGAATTATTGAAAAATATTAGAGAAAAATATCACACAGTTTTTGTAGTCTTTTTGTATGGAGGAGAGCTAGTTGTATGCCCGATGGTTACCCGTTCAGGACCATGATCGCATATATTGTGTGATCCCACTTTTCTCCCTTCATGGCCCACGGTATCATATATGGGATTGCGCTTTCGATTCTCTGAAGCCCATGATCGCACCGGTGTGATCAAAGTTAGGAACGTTTTTATATTGGTTTTTACAAGGCACTAGTTAGTAGTTTTTTTTTCTTCTTCAAATAATGTTTATCAAAACTTTGAATTTCAATATGTGCTTTCGGCTCCAAGTTTTTTTTTTAAAATTAGATCCGGAATATTTATGAATGGGAACAACTGCATATGTCTAGATTTTTCCAGAGAATCACGCATTTAAGGGTTTGTGATTTATTGCGCTCTGGATCTCTGTTTATATTTTGACTAAGTTGGAAAAAGAAGGAAAGCTTATTAGTTTATTGGGCATTAGACATTTATAATATTAGTTTCAGCATTTATTTCCTGTGTGGTTCTTTTTTACATCAGTAATTTTAATATTCAAAAGACATTTAAAAAACTGATTTTCATAGAACAAACGCGATAACTCATTTTTAACGAAATCGAATATTTCTTCTTACTGTGACTCATTTTTAATTCAGTAAGAACAAACGATTCTTTTTCGTTGTTTTCTCATTTAGAATTGACACAACCCTAAGGGCAGATAACATAATAACAAAGTGATACTATGAAAGCAAAAAGCATTATAAGGATTAATTAAAAATAAAAAAAACGATACATTAACTGTTATTTAAAAGGATTTCTATCAGTTAGAGCCACCTTAAGCTTATATGAGAGTAAATTTATCGTTTGATATTTACCAGATAGTATTTTGTAAGTTCTTTTTTATTTTAATCATCATGGGGAAAAGAATGAAAAAGTACCTTTTTATTAAAATGAAGACATTTTCTACAAAATTCGCAATCGTTTTTTTAAATATAGTGAAAATGTTTCTATTGTATATTCATATTTCATTAATTATTTTAAAATATGAATTTTAGCGTATTTGAATTGCATTTAAGATTTTACATGAATTTTTAAAAGAAATTAGGCTTAGCAGAGAAATCAGCCAGGTCCCTTACGTGTGTATATTATCGGAACACGTGGGCCTGGGGAAACGTTTCTTTCATTTTTTGCCGGTCCTGAAGATGTTAGTATTAACTTACACAATGCCGTTTTTCATCTTGTAATATTCATCAACTTATCACTGTCTTTCCCGGACAAATTAGTCACGCTATAGATTAGCCCCTTCAAGGAGCCTTTAAATCATGGACGAAATGTACTCGAGCTTCGGCATCGGAGAGATGGGGCTCGTATCATTCTGGACTCAGCCTTCATTAGATCATTGTCCGAATAGTTTTTATAGTCAAATTGCATTATCGTATATATTCCATGAAAAACTTAGAATTTAGAATTGTGTGCCAACTAGCCACCATGTCAGTTAATACGACTTCATTATATCTTCCCTTCGCCTAAAGGCGAGGGTTTTTTATATGAAAAAGCCGAATTATCATATCATGCCCGTCGTCTATATCTAAGCCTGTGCATATCATCATATACCATCATTACTTCTTTAGTCAGTCCATCTATTGAGTTTGTGCTTAGGTTGTGGTGATCGTTAGTTTCTCATATTTGCAATGTCTACTTAAAAGGGGGGGGGCAGGGGAACCTATTTCTAAATAGGGACCCAGCAGTGGGGTAAAGGAGAATATTAGGTCCCCCACTCAAAGTCAGATTTTGGGCCCCAAGCCGGATCTTAGTGACAGTACTTGGTGTTAGTCAGACTTTGTGACCCCTAGAATCATCGGCCTTCCCGCGATGGGGGGGGGGTAACGAGGGTTTATGTTACGCCACTGAGGCTCAGGGTCTCCAGAATTCGTAAGACGTCACCTTGGAAATAAGTAATTTTGTCTGATGAAAAAATGTTTCGTTTTTCATAATGTTTTTGCTGTCATGACAAGACTTCTAGCAACATACGAAATATTATAAAATTTTGTAAAACGTTCCAAAATAAAATAAATATTAAGAATTTCATTAAAAATACTATATTGAGAAAATAAAATAACACACTTTGATGTAAAAAGTTTGTTAAAGGGTTTTGTTACATCTTGTCAAAAGTTTTTTAATATTGTTAGAAAAAAAAACCTCCTCTCTTGGGAATGAAGCAATTTTGTTTTCTTTTAGAATACCTCTACCTAAAACAGACATCCGATAATGGAAACACCTGCGACCTCTTGTAGCTCTTTAAGTGATCAATCCCTTCCTCGTACCTTCCAGAAACATTTGAACACTAGAAAAATCTACCATACAACTATATTTGACCGATCAACGGATAAATTCAGGGATATTTCGGAAAACACGAAAATCTCCTCCGACATAATCTTTCAGACGATTTTTTTTCTAAAGAGCATTAAAATAAAGTAGAATAGGGTTTTTTTCCTGTCTCATATAAGAAATCTTTTGAAGAAATTGAAATATATAATGTCCACAAAAAAATATTTCTTTAAGATTAAGAGTTATACGATTTTAAAATTATACTTTTATAAACCAGCACACATAAGTTCAGGAATTCTTATATTTAAATGCTATGTGTTTTCAAATAAAATAGTCTTTTCTCTATGCACGTAAGATAAAGATTAAATCTGAAAAAAATGGTATTAGATTTGAACCAAATCTTTTTTTATATCCCGTTAAAGAAGTAGAACGGTTGATGGGGCACATGATCTCGGATGAGATCTTAATCCCCTGTCTTGATTTATTGTTGAGCATTAATTTACATACACTTGCCATGTTTAGTGGGTGGTGGGAAAAAATAAGATGGGAAGGAAATTTAAGAAAACAAAAAATAGAAAAGATGCAAAAATTTTTTGCGACCAAAATAAAATGATAACTTTAGGAAAAAATACTGGAGCTCTTATTTTTTGCATTTGGGTGTGTAGTGAATAGTGTGGAGGTAACTGTGTCGACCGCAGCTACCTTCGAGAACGGAGGTTAGCGTGTGGACAACTTAATCTTGAGTGTCTGAATGCTGAATGTTGAAAAAATGGTGAGTATTTAAGCTGTTTAAGGGAACAGTGCGCTCGTCCAATCAGGGGACTGCGAGTCGAAAGTGGGCGTAACCGAAGTCAGTGAGGGAAAAGGTTAGCCAGAGTAGGGGAGGGCGAGAGCCACTCTTCTTTTTGGCCGAGCAGGTCGCCTCCGATTGGAGGGATGAGATGCTCGGAGAAGATGGAATATGAGAATGATGAAAAATGAAAAAGTAAGAAGAAATTGAGTGAAAAGTATGAATGGAAATAATTAAAGTAGGATATCACGAGGTCTATTAAAAGAGGGATCAGGGTCATAGATTCCGTTAAAGAAAATCATAAATATATTTCAGGGATCTTAAGAATCTAAAGTAGAAGTTTAAAAATTTGGAAGATATTTTTGCAGAAAGAAATACTGTCTAATACATTGGAACGATATACAGGGTATCCCAAACTTCTTACAAACTTGAATTAGAAGAAGAAAACATTTTTAGGAATCATAGTCATTTTTTTTAGAAAAACATGGGGTAGAAATATCAACCGGACGTGATTAATAGGTATAAAGACATAGCAAATTAAAGTTGTGAGAAATTTTAAATACATACATGTGTGTTAATTATATATACATGATGTTGCCGAATTCCACTAAAAAATTCTGCAGAGTGATAGTATGTAGCATGGGGCTGACATGCTGCATGGGAACGGCAGCATGGGGACCACGTAAAATCGCGATAATAGTAGTTGTCGAGAGGACGGTGGACCAGATGAGGCAAGTGGCCAAACGAATGCGGGAACCTTGATTGTCGTGTTACAGTTAAAGAAATATGCAAATTTCCCACTCGTCTGAGAAGAATAAAAGCAATGAGCAAGCTGTTATAGGAAGGGGGGGGGTGAGTGAGTGAGGGAATATTAACGTCGCATTGTTAACCTACACGAGGGCTTTTGACGACGGACCGCGTAATTTTGAGCCATCGCCAAGTGACGCCGACGACACGTGAGCTGGCACTCCCTCTTCTAACTACCACACCACACCAACGGGAGGACGTTTGAGCTCTCGATAGATTTAACGTGCCTCGCTCCCCTACACGGCGGGTCTTCAGTGGTACTGGGCTCGAACTCATGACACGTTAGCCATGATCGATATCTTGACGGACCACTAGACTTCGTGGCCACAGGAGGGGAGGGGGTGTATTGCAAAAAGCGCGGGTGTTAAACTGCATTTTGTAACACCGTCGAACAAGAAATATGTGAATATGTACCTCATGTACGATCGAGCCAATCACAAAGGACACTTAGCTCAGAGAATGTACCTAGACGATTTTCCGAGGTACCGCCACGTAAAACCACCTGTGCTATGACTTAAGCGACCTCAACTTCGAACCATTCTTGTGACATTCACACACTTACAGTTACCTTTCTTACGTAGAGCTACGATGCATTATTCGTATTATAAACATGCTTTAGGTCTATTAAATGTATTTCTTACATCTTATTAGCCCTTTTCATTGCACTCGACCGGACGCACGCCATAACTATTTTTGCAAATTACTCCAACAAAAAGTGGTTTGCGAACCTATTTTCTGTGGTGATTTGTCGCCCTCATGCTACATACTATGACTCCTCTGAATTTGTCAGTCGAATTTGGCAACACGCTGTATATATAACAAATCATTAAAAACATAATTATTGGCTAAAATTCAGATTTATAGCATATCTATATCTATCTATCTCTATATATATTGGGTTATGAATTATATCATAAACAGTTTTTCACGTATAATAATGTTGATATAATTTTAAATTATGCTGAGTTATAAGTTAATAAAAATTAAAGAGTTATAAGTTTCTAATATCCTTACATCATTTTCCTCACGTAAGTATTTTTTGAAGCCGTAATAGTTCATAGATCTGAAAGTAAGAAATGATACCTAAAAATATTTATCAAAAATCAAGAAAAATAGTAATATATATAAATCAAGTATTTATTAAGTCTTCCTTTTTCATACCACAAAACGCTTTCAGATATCTGTTTAAAAAATTGATCAATTAAACTTGATATATATTGTGCTTTCAATCATCAATTTATATTACGAAGAGCAGTGCTTCGGAACATTTTTATTGCCTTGGATCGGTCAACATTTGATAATTTTACCACTGTCTGCTGAGGGGGGGGGGCGTTGATTGTTTATATTTTATATTGTTTTAAACTAATAATATTTTAATTAAACTGCGTTTAAACATACCTTCTGTATAAAATGCAGTTGCACCAAAAATGAATATAAAATAATTTAACACAGAATATAACGTGGTTTTCATAAAAAGTCGCACAAGCCCGAGACAAATACACCACAGTAAATAAAATGAAAGTAATTTAATGTTCTTTGGGCGGACTGGAACTATTTGATCCACGGACCGATTCCAGTCAGCGGTCCATTGGTTAGAGAATCAATTTAAGAAATTGAAATGTCTGCACTTTTATAGGTACAGTTTCCTTATAATGTGATGAAAAAAACTCTCAATTAAATTATTAATGAAAATTGCATCTGTATGAGTTTGATATCACAACTGGATTTATAATATTCTAATATAAAATAGGAGTATACACCATTTCTCAATGAAAGGTAGGCTAAGGAAATTAAGTATTTTGACAAAAAAAAAGTTAAATGAAATTGAATTGAATGTTCTAAAATTAAATTATGTGCAACTATTTCACACATACGGAAAAACAATAACAACAAAACGAAACATACGAAATATTTTTTTTAAATTCATATTTTTTTGTCTGAAAAAATCGTTTGCGGATTGAACATAAGTAAAAAATTATCCACTGCTTTATTCAATTTGATGGAATATATCGCATACATTAGAGGAGGTTATTAAAATATCCCAATAACTTTATCTAACACTTTTATTGTATAAGTGTTGGACAGAAGATTCATAAAAAGTGAGGGAAAGAAATCTGATTTTTGTTTAATGTTTTAGAGAAAATTAACATTGCAAGAAAACCCCTTTGAATGTGTAAGGTAAAATACGCGCTGAAATTCAGAACAAGAGAAACCATACAAATGACAAAAGATATTCGAAACATCTGCGGCCCAGTATAGATCCATACGATCAAACCCTCGCGCATAGCCTTTTCAATTTTTCGTATTTGTGAATAAGCAGCCATATATAGTTTTATTCAGCCAACTATCCTAGTAAATACCGACGTCTTTTCGAAACACAAGAAAGCTCCCTACTCCAGATATTTTAAGACGATTTTCGTTTTTCAAGACAGATTTAAGATGAAGTAGGGGATTTTTGTTCCTTTTTTGGAGTAATCATTCAGGGAGGAAATTTTTTTCCAGACGGGTAAGGAAGTATAACGTTCCAGGACAGGAATGTTTCTTTCCATGGATTCCCGAGATTTTTAGGTTATATTTTCTATCTTGTTGTGAATATAAATTGTACGCAATTCTAAATTTAAATGTTAAAATCTCTCATAAGGAAAGTTTTTGATGTTATAAATAATAGTAACATTAAAAAAAGAAATTTAATCGCATCTTAAGGATGAGTTACCTGTTCAATTTAGGGTAAGAAGTGGAATAATTATAAAAAATGTTCCCAGATCTAAATAATTTGAAGAATTGAGATACAGCGTCGTAGAATAAAAAATGGATACAATTTAAGCATTTGTTATAAAAAGAAAGAAAACAATCATTTATCATATAATGTATTCTCTTTTTTCATATGCAGTAAAACCCCGATTTACGCTATTCCGACTTACGCGAGCCCGGAATTACGTAACTTTCACACAAACCTGCCTTTTATTTTTTTCTTTCTTTTTCTAATCACTGAAACTTGGGCGGAATCTGTGCTACAGCATGACGGAATTAATAATGTGTGATTAAGTAAGTGAGTGAATATTAACGTCGCACTGTTTAGCTATACGAGGGCTTTTGGCAACGGACCTCGTCATTTTGAATCATGATCAAGTGAACGGCACCTGAGCTGGCACCCTCCTCTCTTAAATACCACACCATAACAAAAGGAGGACGTTTGAGCTCTCTACAGATTTAACGTACATCGCTCCCTTTCAAGGTGGGTCTTCATTGGTAATGGGCTCGGAATTAGGAACGTGATTAAAGAAGTTGTTGATCTTGCTAGGCAAATAAATATAGAAGTGGATAGTCAAAAAGTTCAAGAACTCCTGGATTATCACAATAAAGGAGCAGAAAATGGATGAGCTCGTAGAAATGCATGAGCAAAAGTAAGAAATAGAAGAACTTGAGCCTTTAGACCCAGTTCAACCAGACCAGATGATGGCTGGGAATTTGACAGAAGGCCTAAGTTAAATTGAAAAAAAGGTTATTCAGACTCGAATGAAAAGCAATTTTTTCAAGTAAAAAACCAGGGAATAAAAAAATTATTAACATGCTACGAGGAACTTTTGAAGTGAGAAAAGAAAAAAAATCTATAATCCGGAAAGACTATTCTGTTGAATTTTATCAAACCTTCTGCATCAAAAAAACTTCGGTTTCCAATTTTGTATTTGAGTTATCTAGGATTTAACTTAAAATTTTATATCTCTAAATTATTAATTTCTTTAATCTCATACCCCAACTAAACCTAATTTATATGCGAAAGCATGCCCCGACTTACGCGAATTCGACTTACGTGGTTAACACTCCCCCTCACCCATCGCGTAAGTTAGAAGTATTACTGTTGTAACATCGGCTCATTAACAGAGCTCACACCCCTCTATGCATGTCAAGATTGACATATGGAGGGTTAGTTGGTTGCCAGGGAGATTGTGTGTCTATGAAGTCATAGGTGGCTTGCCTTTTAATCCGTAGGCATAACACATGCAAAATGTTTGTGAGAATGGCTTTAAATTCATTACCCTTTTATTTGCGTCATGACTTACGACACCTGTGTGTCCAAACACACATTAGACAAGACATAGTTCGTTCGTGTGCCCTCTTGATGCAGACTATCTGCATAGGTAGTCTGGAGCCAAGGAGTGCCGCAGAAGTAGCCTTCAGTGGAAAAATATTGCCGAGACGAATTATAGTCCAGATGTAAGACAAGCCTTAGTCACGGGAGAGAACGAGAAGAACCGGGCCATTGTTCGGTACACACCAGTGGTGTGCAAGTGAGTCAGAGATGCTGCGTGCAAAATTTGGAGCCCAATAATGAGAGGTGGCGAAGGGCGTGTAGGTGACCCGCCCCTGGAGTTGAATAGGGCCAGTAAACACTTAACCAGTCAGCCTGCAAGCTCGGTTAAGAAAGCAGATGCCAATGTCCGCGTGTGAAAACCTCTCGTTATTTGTATTGTATTAACTGTTTTGATGTAATTGTAACTGTGCTCAAGGTGAATGTGATTTATTTTGAATTTAAAAATGATATTATATAAAATTATCGGATCTAACCACCGTAATTTTTTTTTTTAGTGCAGGTTATAACTTTAAATAGTTTGACGCATACAAAGTACTCTTATTTAAAAACATACCAACCAGTAGTTATTTTAAAAATAGCACTTAGATAATCCATGCTAGCTAATTATCATAACAATTTACGAATAAATTAATGCGTTACACCCCCGCAACTGATAAGGAAGAACCTTAACTATGTGTATTAAAGTTATACCAAATCTTTTCAAATTGCTCGCGTGAATTCTTAATAATTTCCCTAATTTATTATCTGCTTTAAACCAATTAGTTTCAATTGAGATTATTAATTGAAATAAACAGCTGCGTTCGCAGCCATGCATTACATCTTAATTATCTTTCAGAGAGATTAATTCGATTTCACTTTAAACTCAAGCCGATAATTGATGTATTTTAGCGTCATTTAGTACATGGGTTACAGTTAAAGCTCATCTGTGTTTATATCCTTTAGGGATTCATCAATCAAATGTTTTAGCATCATTCTAATTGATAAGATTAAATATTTTATTCTAATGCAATTGATATTATATTTTACTGTGACGAATCTTTTGAAATATTTGCAGTATTTAATTTATTATCAGTTTTTTTAACAAAATGTAAGTACTGGTTGTAAGGAAATTTAATTGTAAAATTAAAGAACGTAACCTAATTTCGTATATTTTTGCTAATAGAAGATTTTCTAAGATTAATATAATTTTTAAATTTTCTATCGTATTAGAATATATATAACTATTAAACACTGCTTATTTCTGAATAAATTATTCCATTTTTTTTCTGGTGTAAAGATATTCCTCATTTTAACTTTTTGGAATTTGAAATCTGATTGAATAATTATAGCTTAAGGAACGTAAACTAGTTAAACTAAAAAAAATACAATATCAGACTGCTTCACACCGCTTAAAACTAGCTAACTAAAAATTAAACCTAAAAAAAAAATTAATTTCAAAACATTAAAAGCTGTCGTAAAATGAACTATCAAATAATTAGAAAATAATATAATCAAAATAATTTATTACATTAACAAAAGACTTGTAAAGATTTAAGGAAAATAATGGAATGCATTCCTTGTATCCAACTAACGGCGCAAAAATTTTACAGCAATTGATGACAAAAAAGTATAACTTTTAAAATATGATTACATCGAGACACTAATATAAAATCAAATAAAAATAAGGCTTTATATCCGGATAAAATTGCTATTCAATCTCGTGAAAGAAGTAACATTTTGATTGTTGCCAAATGGATGACGCGTGCAAACAAAATATTTTTAATTGAATGGTATCATAAAAATAATTTTTTATCGTTAAGACATTCATTTAGGATTTTATTGAAATGTGAAAGCTCTAAGAAAAAAGAAAATTGTTTGATTAAATTAATAATTCAACAAATAAATGCTGAAAGAGAACTTTACTATATATTGAAGCGAAATTTCTGGACTGACATTGTACTTATAATTTTCAAGTTATAGTGTTTTTCATACTGTAATACTGAATGGGTTTTTAACGCTTCGTATTAAAAGTAAAAATTGTGCATTTGTTATGCATTTCTGAATTTTAAACATGGAATATAATAAATGAAAATCTGTGTTTCAAACTTATGAACTTATATCAAATTAAAATATTTTTTATATAAAAGCGTATTCCAAAATGGTTCGAAGTATTTTTTTTAAATAGACAACCTTTGTTGCTGGGAATTTCGTTTTTAGACATTTTGAATTCACGTACAAATTTGAGCAAGCATTTCATCCAATTTAATATGGATCTGAAAATACTAAAATGTCTCTTTTAGAAACTTCATGAAATACTAGTAATCCTTATTAAGTTTCGTTAATATAGTAAAAAAAATTATTGAAATATGTTTTATGATATTTTATATTAATAATATTATCATTGTTATAATTCGATTATGTGGTTTTAATTACTGTCTGTTGATTTAAGGTGTCCGCCTACATTTCTGAATCAATGTTTGACTAAAATTCAATTTTTTTTTCCTTTTGTTTACCACTTTGTGTAGAAAAAAAATTTTATATGGCAGTTGCGTATTATCGTAACAATGTCACTATTAACATGCATCTAACATTCAAGAAAACTCACCGAGTTGGTGACCCTGATTTCCCATGTGTCGTATCCGATGAATTGGCAACCCTGTGCTTCCTTTCGTATAATGTAGCCAATCCATTGTGATAATACGTAAGTATATATATATACCGTTCATATAACTTATATAACGCCATATACTATCTAAGGCTAGGAAAATGTATGCCCTGAGAGCCATTCACTTTTCTGAAAATTCTCCAAGCAAACACAAGGAGAGGTTCCGCGCTCTCTCACAATCAATGCTTTTATTTTTTCGCAATCTCTTAGCCAATATAAAACAAATATTAGCAACTATCTTACCTATTAGCTTCATTAAAATTTTGGAATTTAATTTTTTTGGCACATTTTTGTGCATTAATATAACTATTGTGCTCTCATTCTGCTTATTTAAAAAATAGATTCCATGTTTAGTTCCTTCTTGGTCCAGGGCGTACCATTATTTGTACAGCTTAAAGTATATTTTCTCATGAAGGAATAATTTCAAAAACATAATACGTCGAATTTACACATTCCATTTATTGTTTCAAGCGTAACCTGTGCAACTCGTCTTCACTTTTATGTTGCACATCTGTAGTCGCAGGGAACTCCAAGACAAATTCCTTATCTTTTATAAATTCTGATGATTACAAAAGAATTTCTTTTAATTCAACGGTGAAAAGAGATTTATCTACTGTTTCCTCGATTTTTTCTAATACAGCTAGAAAATCAAATTTTTGACACTTTTAAACATTATTGATCATAAGGAATGTTCAACGGAAAAAATTAAACCCACATTTACTAGGGAATCCGTAAAGACCTCTGGTTCTCAATGGAGAGTGGTAGCTTTGAAAACCAACTTTGAAATATTATTATAATAACTACCAGAAATCCTCTTCTTTCATACATAAGAACAATCTCTTTTTTCAACTGTTTTCGCTTGTTCTCTACATCTCTCGTTCACTCGCTTAAGTTGAATGGCAGTGGGCTGCATGACAGTAATATTTAAAGAAAGAAAATAAAACTTAACTGTGAAAAACGTGTGCGTGAAAATACGCTTTTTCGTGGAGCTTTTTCATCACGAGATAAATAAGATTTGAAAATGAAATATCCTGTCTGCGTTATTGGATAGGAGTGTAACGTCTTGACGGAGAATATCGATGATGACGTGAAATCTAATAAAAATATTTCTTTTACGAATATTTATGCAAGGGTATATATACTCTTATGTTGCTTACAAAATGTGCTCATAGAAACTAAAAACCTTTGTGCTGAAGGAAGCAATAAGCATGTTTCAGCTTACTTACACGGATCAGCTGCGTCTTTTCTTAAGTTCTCTCCTTTCCGGGGATCTTTTTAAATTTTTGGTCCTTCCTCAAATTTCCCTCGAGAATCAACTTTTAAGCGCGTTCAAGAGGTTTGCTTATGACTGCACAGTCAGAATAATGACAGACAAAGAAAGGTTTTAAAAAATTAACTCTCAGGTAAAAAAATTTTCGTTTTTTATAAATGAGGGTGCATGAGAAGCATGAGAAGAGTTATAAAAATAAATCTATTGAAATAAAAAGTAATAAAATATTTTTTAATTCTGTATTTTTATCGAGAATTGCAGGATTTTAGTATTCTTTAGATAAAATTTCAGGAAAATTTATCAAATGTCATTTTATTATAGATTGGTTTTATTTTTGAATACGCTAATATATATATATATCCAATGGGCTGCGGATTGGTATTTTTACCATTGGTGACCTAGTACAACCCCAAGAGCTGGTATCACTCTTTTAGTGCGGCGCCGTATTGGCGGATACCAATCGCCGCAGGTAATTTTGACACCCAGTTTCCTCCACAGAGGGAGGCACTTGAGCTCTGACGATGCGAATTTGTACCAGGATTTAATTTTGCCGAGAGCGCCCACGTCAAACAGACACTCTAGGGATCTTTTACATGCCGTATAATCATACGACATCGCTAATATATATTATCCAAACTAAAGAATATCCCATTCCCCTTTTGTGAAAAATAAAATATTACGCTACTAAACTAGTTTATATTTCGATAAAAACCATGTTTCTCCCAATTTTTTTCCATTTTTTTTCCAGAATATATTTAACCGCCAAATTTGGCTTTTACTTATGATGCCTGTGCAGTATCCACAACCAAATACTGCACAGTCGAGTTACATTAATGTGACCACCACGTACTTTCGACTCTGGTTGCGGAGTTCGGTAGAGTAGTACGTCTCCCCTGTACCTACAGGGGAGACGTACCGTTCTCCACTGGCCAGCAAACTTACCTGACTTAAGCCCATTCCAGAATCTCTATCGGGATGTCCAGTATATCAACAATCCAGTGATCACCTCCAAGAACCTAATTGACTCTCTCCCTGCACGTCTCGCAGCAGTCTACTCAGCAAAAGGTGGTTATTCTGACTTTTGACAGGTGGTCACATTACTATGGCTGGAGTATGTATATTCT
Organism: Trichonephila clavata; assembly: GCA_019973975.1. Lineage (NCBI taxonomy): Eukaryota > Metazoa > Arthropoda > Arachnida > Araneae > Nephilidae > Trichonephila > Trichonephila clavata. The sequence goes on along the minus strand of BMAO01020791.1, from coordinate 176,324 downwards.
AATGCAAACTTTTTATTCATATTTCATATATATAACTTTGCTTATACCTGCAATCTTGCTTCCTAAGACCAGGAGTTTGCAATAGAGTACTAAAGTGGTTAATATACTTCCACTATATTGACTAGTTATCTTAGGTTTATAATTTTTTTGTGTATATTTATGATATATATATATATATATATATATATATATATATATATTATGAATCTATATATGTTGTAACAACAACACATCTATGGCTTACCAAAAAATCTATGCTTTCTTACAGTTGATGTATTTCTATAAATTTATATATAAGATAATACTATGTCAATTATGGGGTAGGTTCTTGACTTTTGGCGCCCAAACACATTTTTCACTTTTACCATTTTAATAAAATATGAATTTCTACGCTTCTAACGGTGCAAAAATTATCATTCTACGTGCAGTAGAAGTATTTTTAATAATTATTTGAAAATGTTTTTTCACCTGTCAAAGTCTACTAAATCCATTACTAAAATCCATTTTTCTCAAAACCAACATTTTTACCCTATAAGGAACATTTGTTCCTAAACCTTTTAACAGCTCATAACTTTGCATAATTACTAATTTCACTCTAATACGTACTTTAATCGAGGGATCTTTTTCAAAAAAAAAAAATTCTGATATAATTTATAGCATTTAACATCATAAAATTTCCCTGTTTTTGAGGGGGAAAAAGCAGATTCGTGCAAAAAAACATTTTTTTAAAAAAATAACTAGTCATCCTATCCATAAAATCTCTGATTAAAGTATGTATTATGGTTCAAAGAATATTCAGTAAAAAAATTGGAGATTTTTATTCATTAGAATGTTTATAAATGTTCCTTAAAAATACATATTTATAACATTACTGAGATACAGATCCTGTTTCTCGAACCTACCCCCTTCTATAGCATAAAAATATACATAGTAAACATCGACACTCACATGAAAATATGTACTTTGAATGAAACATTCAAAGACAGAAAAATGTATCTCTCATACATAAATTGAATTGATATAATTATTCAAATAAAATAATTATGGGTTTGAAGAAATAAATAACTCAATCAAAAAAAATTTAGGCCTTCTATTTTGTAGATTTAAATTAATTTAAGAAGGATTCAAAATTAACTTTTTAAAACTAAATTTACAAACATTCAAATCAGCATGAAATGAATACAACGTTCTTCTGAATGTTTAGCCCCGTAATTGAACGATATTACTACTATTTTTTGAACGAACTGTAACGAAGAAATAGGGAAAGCTAGGTTTCAATCACAAATAACATTCCATAATTAATTTAGCTAATTAAATTTGTACTAAATATTAAAAAAAACAGAAAATATGACTACAAATTAAAAACTACTAGTTTGCTTTTCTCGAAGAGTAATCGCTTTGAGCTCCCAACAGTTGAAGTATTTGCTAACATAAAATAAAAACTAGAAATTTATTTTAATCAAATCCTTTCAAATGCTTTTCCAGATTCTTACTTATTTGAACATTCAAAAACATATTGGAACAAATTAAAATATATTTTCACCTTTAGCTTCTTTTAATATTTCCACAAACATATCTTCATTTAAACTAATTAATCTTACTAGCAAAAAAAACTGTTTCTCATTTTCTATTGCTTGGTCGTTATGGTGCATCCAGAATAAACATTGAATCCAGGATTGACGTTTTCTCCCAAAAGTATTTGTAAGTCTGGAAAACGTGAGAAAAATTTTTCCTCATTTGTCTCCCCCTTATTATGTCTTCCGGGAAATCGAATTTGGTGTATGTTGGCGAAGATTAAACCCCAATAAGTAAGAAAATGAAACAAACTTTTGGCAGAATAGGGAATTTCTTGAATGCAATTAGTTTCTTTAGCTTCCATCATTCACTTATACCGGAATATTAACTTAAGAACTCCTAGCCTTTTTATTTTAAATCAAGTTTATTTTAATACATTTTAACAATACTTAGAAAGGACAATTTGATTTTATAAGTCTTGTTAAAATATTTTCCTTCCTTTTTAAAACATTTAATTGAAATTCATTTTATTTTTGTAATTTACTTTTATATTTATTGAAATAATCCAACATTTTTACGAGATGACATATGAATAATTATTTATGTTATATGTTAACATTCTGCTTAATAATACATGAATTATATATTGCTTGTTGACTTTTATCCAATGAAGCCTATTGGCCATAGTCATGAACTTGTGACCGGCGTATCATTCTTGCAGTAAACAGTAGGAATGAAAAAAACCCTGTTCATTATTTTCCATACCTTGCGTCTGAGAGTTAATTTTTTGCAAGTAATCTAAACTTTTCAATTGATTGAATTCAAATATTTGTTCTTAGATGTGCTCACGCAATAGATAATTTTCTACAACAATCACTACCGTTGATCTTATTCATTATAGCATTCAATTCTTAGTATGTTTTGAAACCCAACAGAATATTAAAACTGTAATTAAATTATTATCTTTCGAAATAAGGGGGGAAGGATATCATTTCTGACCAATGCTTGGGAACGAGTTAATTAGAGAGCCAGAGATGATCGTGCCAACGTATGGTTGAGACATTTACGTCAGATTTACAACGACTTTAATTAAGAGTTCACGATTTCCACCATTAATCAAATAAATTTAACTATTTAAAATGCATTACATTTAAGTGTGCATGCATAAAGTCCCTTTGACCGTAAAAGTTGGCGTCATTTCATTTAATTTCACCTATCAAAATCCATATTGGAAAAGATTCTGGCTAAATTACGCATAGTTTGGCGATATTTCTCTGGTTTGGCGAAAAGGGTCGACGATATCTATACAAATAAATAAAATTGAAGTGTCTGTTTGTAATTTCAAATTAGCAGCTTTTTACTTAATGCACTAAAAGTATATACGGTACTCATAACAAAAAACCAATTTTTAAAATTTTTGTCTGTCTGTCTGTCTGTCTGTCTATCTGTCTGTCTGTCTGTCTGTCTGTCTGTTTGTTCCGGCTAATCTCAGAAACGGCTGGTGCGATTTTAAAAATTCTTTCACTAATGGAAAGCTACATTAACGGGGAGTAACATAGGCTATATTTTATTCCCGTATTCTTACGGGAATGGAAACTATACGGGTGAACGTGAAACTGAATGCCAAGATGAACGCCAAATTGAACGCCAAGCTGAGCTAATGAAGTCGTTGTTTTGGTTACTGGCGACCGATGCTGTTCATGAGACATAATAGTGTTACGCACACATGATAATACGCTGACACATGCCATAATTTTTTTTTTTTTATGAAAGGAGAATCTCACTGTTCAGTTAAGTAGAGCATCGGCTGTTTCGGATGCACTTTTAAAAATAATAAATCAAGGCTTCATAAGCAAAAAGCAATGCAAGAAACAAAAAATTGATAAGTTTTACAGTTAGTTTTAATCCTTTCTTTTTTTTTATTTACATTTTTAGTCACATTTAAACAATAGTTATTATAATCCCAATCTATATCTATACAAATAAATAAATTGAAGTGTCTTTTTGTAATTTCAAATTAGCAGCAATTGTTTTCGGGGGCGGGGGTTTAAGGGGCGTCAGAAATTCCGATTTTTAATTTATTAGACGTATAGTCTTGAAACTTATTAAGTAGATTCCTCTCATAGGGTAGAGATACGCTACAAAATGGGTTTCGTGAAAATTGCCCTCAAGTGGCGTTGCGGGACTTAAGGGGGGTTATAGATAATTATTTCCATTTTTAAACTATTAGACCCACAGTCTTTATATTTGATAAGTAGATTTCTTTTATAGAGTAGAGATCAGCTATAAGAAGGTTTTGTGAAAACAGACCTCTAAATGGCGTTGCGGGGGATTTAGTGGCGTACTAGATAAATATTTTCGTTTTTAAACTACTTCACCTCCCTGCTTGAAAATTGGTAGGAATGTTTCTTTCATGGAGTAAATATCCGCTACAAAACAGGTTTGGGGAAAAATTGACCCTCAAGGGGTGTTAAGGGCAGATATAAATAATTATTTCCATTTTTAAACTATTAGACGCACAGTTTGAAATTTGGTAAGCAGATTCCTCTCATAGGATAGAGATACACTAAAAAAATGTGTTTTGTGAAAATGACCACTTAGGTGGCGTTGCGGGGGTTCAAGGGGCGTTATTGATAATTTTTTTTTGCATTTTTAATTTATTGGACGCACAGTCTTCAAATTTTGCTAAGCAGATTCCTTTCATAGTGTGCAATTCCCCTACAAAATTGGTTTTATGAAAACAGACCCAGAAGTGGCGTTGCGGGGGCTCAAGTGGCGTTATAGATAATTATCCCCATTTTTAAACTATTAGACGTACAGTCTTGAAATTTGATAAGCAGATTCCTTTCGTAAAAAAGAGAACCGCTACAAAATGGGTTTCGCGAATATGAACTACCAAGTTTAATTTCGGGAGATTAAGAGGCGTAATTGATAAATATTTCCATTTTAAACTATTTGATCATCCTGCTTGAAAATTGGTAGGCATGTTCCTTTCATGGAATAGAGTTCCTCTAACAAAGAGTAAAACGAAAATTGACCCCCAAGGAGGGTTGCGAGGGGTCAAGAGGAGTTACAGAAAAAAATTCCTGTTTTTAATTGTTAGACTCATATACTTGAAATTTGTTAAGCATGTTTCTTTTGTTGAATAGGGATCCACTAAGAACGTATTTTAAGCAAATCAAGTTCTGGGGGGGGTGCAGGGGGTTACTGGGACGTATTGACGAAAAAAATTACTTTTTTCGAGCTACAAGGACTATAATAATGAAATTTGGTTTGCATTTTTCTTTTGTTGAGTTGAAATCCGCTAAGAGCGGTTATTTTGGAAAACGGCTCTCAACGGGATTACGGGGATATTGATAGTAAAACTTTTTTTTTTTTTCTGTTAGATTTAGACTTGAAATTTGGCTTGCATGTTCAATTTACGGAGTAGAGATCCACCGAAAATTGGTTTTGCGGGAATCCACTTGGTTTTTGGGTTACGAAAGAGCAAACATCATTCTATGCTTCAATTTTAGAGATTTTTAGAAAACACAAATTAGATGAGTTCTGCCCCCTTTTTTTTATCAACAGGCGACAGTTACAGGTATAAGTATATTTTTCAATACAATCGAATTCTTAATGCAGGACTTAGATATCAATAATTTATACATATATATAAGCAGTAAAAATTTATAAAACATCATGAAATTCCCAGCGAAGCGGGCGGGTAACAGCTAGTTTTACGCATATAACTGTTTAGGTTTAAAAGACGAATTTCACGTGTAATTATATTACTCATATAAGAACTTTAATTCAATTAAATACTCTAAAATTTACAATTTACTATTATTGATAATACACAGCACAAAAATGTTTACTATATTTAAAAAAAAATTGCAAATTTAAAAAAAAATTCATTTTAATAAAAAAGTACTCTTTTCACTCTTTTCGCAATGATGATTAAAATAATGATGTTCAATGTTTTCTCCCTAAAAATTGGGGTTGAACTGAGCCAAATCGTACTGTCCCCTGCATGATGCGCAAAGCTAATGCTAAAGACAGGCGTAAAAATCTAGCCCTTAGCTGCGATGAATTTCGTGGATCTTGATCTGATGTTACTGTCGATCAGGTGGCATAAGTAACAACAACAATAATAAAATAGACGCAAAGCTTACAAAATACTACCTGGCAAAATACTATCTACTACCCAACGATAAATTTACTCTCACATAGATTTGTTTAGGCTTGAAATGATATAATTTTTTTAAATGACAACTAATATATCTTTTTTTAATTTTTAATTAACTCTTATAGCTTCTTAGTATCCATTAGTATTATGTTTTCCGTTCTGGTTATGACAACTCTGGTTGCGATAACACTGAAAAAGAATCGTGTTTGTTCTTACTGAATAAAAATGAATCAGTAAGAACAAACGATTATTTTTTGTTAAAAATTAGTCATCAAGTTTGTTTTATGAATATTTGCTTTTTTTAAACGCTTTTGAGAAGAAAACCTTTTGTTACAATACTGAATCAAATAAAAATAAACAAAAATTAAATAAGTAATGAAACTATTACTATAAATGTCTGATGCCAATATACTAATAAGCTTTCAACTTTGTCAAAATATACAGAGAAATCCAGAGAGCAATAAATCCCGATTCTCTCGAAAGAGTTAAACTAGGGTTTGCAGCCCCGGGATCCTGGTGGTTTTTTCGAATCCCGGGATTAAAATAACTAAGCACGGGATTAATTTTTTTTTTTATATTTTGAACTTTGTTTTCAAAGTATTGTGAATTTGGTATTACATTTAATGTATCTTATCTACTTTTTTTTTTTACTGTATACGGTTAATGTTAGTTTTCTTACATGTTGAACTCTGAATGGTGAAACTTGTATGTTTTCTCTTATTTCCGTCTGTAACTTTCTCCCCACCGCAAGTAGGGTCGGAAAATGGATATTTTTCCGACTCTTATAATGTTTGGTATCAGCTAACTTGCACAGAGGCATGTAGAATTTTTGGAAGATTTCTTGTAGGGTTCTTAGCCCCGGTTTCCTGAAATTCCGTTAGTCTGGGGGGGGGGGATCCCGGTGTTCTTTCCAATCCCGAAATCCCGGGATTAAAATAACTAAGTCTGGGATTTAATGTTTGGGTGAAATATATTAAATTTTTTTTTTCTGAATTATATCTAAAAAATTATATCTGAATTTTTTCGCATAAAAATTTTCTAAAAATTTAATTTTTTTAAATTTTATATTCTGTTTATAAAATATGTACGTAGATTTTTTTGCTCAATTTTAGTGCTATATGTAAAAAAAAATATATGCATAGTATGGGAGAACGTTGCAAAGATCTAAGTGGCTCATTGCAATGCTTACACAATAATATAAGCAACATCACAATAATAGATTTTGTCATAGTTCCTTCTTCAATTAAATGCCGTCAATTAATAGCGGACCTGCTTGGAAGACTTGAGACAGTTCAAATCCCATTGCATTACTAACCGCTCATGTAAATGGATCTTCAATTTCAAATGAGGTAACACTTGAAATGGATTCAAATTTTGATTCACTGGATCAATTCATGCGCAAAAATCATTAAGTGTAGCAGAAGAACTAAATAAAGTGATCAAAGAGGTATAGGCACCAATGCAGTCTATCAGATTTGAGGTACTGTCATCAAACATTCAAAAAGAAATGTCTCTTTTTTGAAAATGGAGGGAGACGTGGGGTGACTACCTGAGAAGCACATACTCCTATTTAATGACGATAATACTTACTAGTAAAGAATTCGAACGTGCAGTTTCTTCTGCAGGACAATTTGTAACAAAAATAAGAAGCCGTTCCAACGACGAGACGCTGGAGGAGCTGTGTTTTTATAAGCTTATTTACAAAAACACTAAAAATGAAGGAATGCTTTTTTTTAAAAAAAAAAATTCATTCTGTACTATTTTTATTTGTTTTTTTTACGATGAAATAATTTTTTATTTATTTTATTAAAACAATATTAAATAAATTTTTAATTATATTTTCAGTTTTATTAGGCAATTCTAACTATGCTACTATGTAAGTATTTTTAATAAATAGTCCAAATTCTAATCCCGGGATTTGGACAATGTAATCCCGAAATCTCGGGATTGAAAATATGACACGGGATTGCAAACTCTAAGTTAAACATGTGCAGTTTTTTACATTCACAAATATTCCGGATATAATTAAAAAAAAAAAAACTCGGAGCCGAAAGCACATATTGACATTCAAAGTTTTGTAAAATATTATTCGAGAACAAAAAAAAAAAAAAAAAAAAAGGACTTGAACCGCCATCTGGTGCCATGTAAAGATTAATATGAAAACGTTCCAAAATGAAATCACCGACTTCAGAGCAGGTAAAGCGCAATCACATTTATAACACCGTGGGCCCTGGAGGAAGAAACGTGTGATCACATAGGTGGGATCATGGTCCTGAGTGGGTTAATAACAACCTAACGACTAACTACTACACTCACTTCGCAAGCGTTTAATAGTACTTAATGCTCTAAGCAAATAGCATTATATTTAGAACACTCAAATTAATGTAAATCATGGTTCCCCCACGGGAAATGATTTTATAAATATACCATAGTTAAGAAATATTTTTTCCCGCAGAGGATTAGTCACTGACGCGGATAGGACCCGCCACAAGGTGCTAGTTTTTGTATAATGCCAAGAATATTTTTTTTTGCAATTCTTTATGAGATTATTCGATAATATGGTAGAAGTCACTTTATCAGCACAAAGAAGCCGCCTTATCTAGTTTTAAGGTGGGAGTGAGAATATTACAAACATTTATATAAAAAAACTACTGTTCATTATACAACATTTCATTTTTTGTAAATTTTGTTATAGCCATTACATTAAAATGTTATTTTTTTGCTAATATATGTTTATTTCTGTTTTTATTTTAAGAAAATTTAATTGTTTAAATCTAAGAATTTCCAGAAATTTCGTAAAGCAATTCGTGAAAAGAAACATCAAAATTTTTAATAAGAGGCATTACTTTCATGCGAGAATACAAATTTTCTATCGAAAAACCGTCTATCAAATAACTCTTTAAAAAATTATGTAAACTACAAAAAAAAAATTAAAAGCATAAATACATTCCGACTTTTTAATTTTATTGTCACTAAACACAATAAATAAGGAAAATTTATCAAACAACTAACAAATTAATAGTTTAAGAATAAGATCTAATCGAATAACACCAATTTGTAAAATTATTAGCGAAACAAACGATAAGGTTTCAAATAAAAAAACTACTCTTTTGAAAGATTTTCTTAAAAAGAAAAAAATTGGAAACCCAAAAGAGTCTGTTACATTCTGAACAGTAATTTGAAAACATCTTCAATACGAATAAAATCTTTTTTTTTTCTCGTTCTACACAAAGCAAAAATTCGATAAAAATTAAATTAATTTTTTAATTGAGTATTAAAATCAAATAACTCCGTCGTAAATATCTGAATTACGTGCTCGCAAAAATTACTGCGTCGAATGAAATGAAAGCTTAGATAAATTATTTCTTTCTGTCGCTTAGTGAATAAACGTAATGAAATCATAAACGCAAGTAAAAATAATTTTTTAATCATCGTAAGGTAATGGTATGAAATAAACAAATTCAAATGACGAACAAGCAAAATGAAAATATTCAATTCAAAAGAAACTATTCTATTGAGAACTGGGGCTGTTCTTTCTTTCACCATGGAGTAGAAAATATTCCATCTACAACTTCTTCAATACAAACGTTCCTTTTAGTTTAATTGAAATAAAAGGATCGGTTTATTAACTTAAACAAAAGAGCAACTCCCAGAAGAACAGTTTTTTATGATATCCAATCTTATTTCTTCCAAACATTTTGCTGCGTGTTCGTTTTGAAAGATGCATTTCCTAGTGAAATAGGTTGGAGGAATCAGAAATAAGGGTGATAAATAATTCTATATTAGATCTTCACTTACTATGATTTAGATATCAAAGATATTTCTTACTGATTGAAGTTCGGGCATACTTCATGAAGTGTTTGAACGCAACATGACATAGAATTATCTATATCATATCAATTAAGCACATAAAGATCATCTCTAACGATGTTGGTATATGTTATTTTTCGTGTAGAAGACTAGAAATGATTTGTCGCATTTTATTCATGAAATAAAATTTGTTTTACAGAATTTTAGAGCTTAAAAAATATTTAGAATTGTTGAAATAATCCTTAACACTTAATAAATTCTTAAATAAACTCTTTTATAAATCCTTTTGTGAAAAAATACTTCTTTAACTGTTGTTTCTGTTTAAAACCACATTCTTAAGAGAAAACCTGATTTTAAGCCAAATGGAGTGCTACTTAAACTCTAGCAAACTAAGTGTAGGAGTTAGTCATTGGACTGCTATTGAAGTGAAAAAGCCACTATTGGAAGTCCATGGTGCTCTTGAAGAGAAAATTTAGTCCGGAATATCCAGTTGACCCGCGTGAGATTTGACTCGTGTAGTGTGATAAAAACACGTGCAGTTAAGTGACATAAAGTCATACACTTCTCCAGTAATTTCGAGAAACATCCATATGGTCACCAAGTTGCTAAAAAGAATCGCCAAACGATGCCAACTTGGCTGAATAGGCAACATTTCTCCAAACTCCCATTGAAAGGCCAGTGTAATAATGTAAGGTTGCTTGTGGATTTTGCACATTTGTCATAAAGTAAATGCAACATAAAGTAGTATTAACCTGTTAAACAGGGAGATTTAAACTATTTACATTATTTTAAGCACTAAGTACTCAAAATTCGCAACAACATTAATGTCTTAGTACTTTATATAAAAAAAAAAATATCCTGAATACAGATCCTATTCTTTAACATAACACGTGGAATCCAAGCAAATAATGTTGATATCTATCTACTTTATTGTTTTCTCCAAGACTATTTGAAAATGTTGAGGAACGATACCATCAAAATATATTTATTTGAATTTTAGTAGTATTATTTCAAGGTTTTTTAATCAATTTGTGGTATTATTAGAAAGTTTTAGGTTATCCGAGACGCAATTAATAAATACAGTTGTCTTTAATCTAAGATAAAGTATTGATAACTGCAATGGTTTTTCTCTTGTTGTTCAATAAGCTATTTATAGCAGTCATTCAGTTAAATTTGTAGTTAATGTTTGATCGTAATTGTCGTCACCTGAAATATCAATTTAATAAGAAACAGAATTGCTACCATCTATTTTAACATGTCAATTATTATTTCAAATAAACTTTGTGATCATAGTCGTAAACTCGTTTTCGAGTCTCGGGTTCGAATCTTGGTACCACTGAAGACACGTCATCTAGAAAGGCTAGTGATCAATCTACCGAGGCTCAAAATCCTACCGTAGCCGTTGTGCTGAAATTTAAACAGGGGGAAAGGGGGGCACACTTTTATGTTGTCCTCATCACTCGACTTTGGGTGAAAATTAAAAGTTTCGTCACGCGCCAATAACCCTCGTGTTATTTTAGAAGCCGAAATTCATCAAAAATCAAATCAAACTGCAGTCTTTTTTTATTAAATTGACAAAAGCGGCTCTATAGGTGTAATAAAAAAAATTTTCAAGCGATATTCTTTAAAATGTTTATACAGTCGACTCTCGCTAATTCAAACCTTCGATAATACGAACATCTCGCTAATTCGAAGTATATGCTCAGCCCCCAGAAAAACTCTTGAAATTTCGAATTAAAACAATACGTTTCGGTACACTCGATATTTCGAATTAAAATCTGTGGCTGTCTCGACTACAATACTCAATAATTCGAAGTTATCTTATAGAACTCTCGACTATTTGAACACTTACCTGTAGCAAACAGGTTTTAGCTTACATGTTTTGTGTTGTATTGTCTCTGCGTATCTCACCTGTAACGTAATTCTTTTGCAGACAATCAGTCTGCTACCTTTTTGTGTTTCCGAGTTCCTCAGGTGAAAATGAACTTTTTCTGCTTTCCTTCTTCAAGTTTACAGCTCTGGGGTCACACTTGTTGTCAGCCGTCCATGTCTTTTGTTTTACACGTGGCCTTGCTACACATGCGTTCAGAAAGGATGGTCCGCTATTGTGAAGAAGAGATGCTTAGGATTGTGTTTCTTGCGTCTCACTGATATGACGATTTATAACTCATCTGTGTAACTTGTAGCATGAGGCAGCAAATAGGGCATAGACCGGACTGGACCCTGCCTTGAAGAACCAATAGTGTTGGGGACAGTATATGAGGGAACTGGGTGCAAAACGAATTTATTTCTAGTGAGGAATGGAAGAGATTTGGTGGGGCGTGAAAGGGTCCTGTTCGAGAATTACTACATAATTGTATTCTTTTAATATACAGGACTTTTAACATCTGTTTTATTTTAATACTGTATATAATACGTACTTTTTAAAACGTCTTTAAAGTAATATTGTACAATTATCGTTTTATTGCATAGTTTGAAATTTAAATGTTTTAGGGAAAAAAAGCCTTTCACTCACTTCGGATATTTTGGGAGTTTTTTCCTACCCTCTTGATAATTCGAAGTTTTCATTAGTCTCTTAAACTTGGAATTATCGAGAGTCGACTTTCTCTCCAGTACACTATAGTAGAACTCATTTAATGATACATTTCGGAATGAAATGATCGTAAACATATACCACAACAATGCTCATATCTAGAGTTATCAAATTTAATATAGCTTTCAATTGATTGGGGATAATAATTTAAAATCAAAATAATGAAATTTAATAATAATCGATGAAAATAGGTAATGAAACAGTTAAAAGACAACACTTAGACCCAAACAGCATGAGGTAATTAATTATCAGCTTAATGAAACTAAGCAATCAATATTATAGATAGAAAAGGTGAAGGGTGCATTATAAACAGCACATTAAAGTTTCAGTTAATTCCCAATAATCATCAATAGGTACATTTAAGTGCTCGAGGCAGCAAATAATACACAACTGGAAAAATAGGATATTGACAATTAAACAGCGCAAACAGACTATTTGTTCTAACAATGAATATTATTTATCTGGTATTTCCACATTGTTACCAAACTCAAATAAATCCCAACTATGCATGAACTTTCCGATCTTTCGATTATCAACCGCCCTTTACGGAGAACAATGGCTGCATTGTTACGGCTACAATGAATCATCTCAAAATGCAGCCCATTTGTTAAATCAATTTTCATTTGCTTAGACCGTGCATTGCCTAGTTCTCTGTATTAAAGGTTGTTACGATAAATTCTAAGATAAGGCTTTTCTAAACATTCCGATGAATTATTCCACTGCTCCTTGAATAACGTGACGCTTTGAAAACAATACGGGTCAAACGATATCATTGTTATTCGTCTAGGGCGAGAATAGATTTACATTTGATTGGTTGCCTGAAAGAAACATCTCATTAAAGAGTTATTCAAAATCATGTCTTTTGACAGATAGGAAAATTTACTTCCAGTTCTTGATGCTTTTCTGCGGTTATTGTTTTGTTTATTGTGTATCTTACTGGATTTTTATAAGACAAGAATGGATGAATTTCAATTTTAGAGGTTTGTTCAAGTTTTTATTACTTTTTTTAATATTTTTATACCTTTTTCATTTATTATGGTAAAATCAGTGTGCCTACGAACGTATATTTATGATTGGCCTGATACTTTCTCCTCATGTAGGCTGAGGGGGCAGTCACGTTTATTGACCGAAAACTCGGGAATAAGCAGTTAGTAGAGATTTAGACAGAATTAAGTCACGGATGAAATCATGGCCTATACAAAACCACAATAATTAATTAAAACCTGATCACGCGATGTGTTGACAAGACAAACTGAGTAAAAAGAAAGAATAGGTACTGTAACGAACTCTACACAACATTCTAGAATTTCTAGATGGTAACGAGACTGATTCGAGGTGTAGCACCTGCGGGAGTGTCTCTCTCACCAGAATATTCTATAATTCTATCTGAAAGAGAAAGGTTGGTAAGCTACACCAGCAAGCTAAGTGTGGAGATTTTGTATCTGCTGGAGGCAGATGTGATACATGTCATCTTGGCCCATTTTCGCTTTCGCTAAACAGCGCATCAAAAACTCGAGAAATTTATTAATGTACTAAAATCTGTAAAAAGTATGCTTTAATTTTTTTTAAAGTTGTGTGTGTAAGTCGTGGTGTATGTGCTCGCGATTAAATGAACATCTAATGCATCCTTGAAGGACCAATCCACGACGTTACAGTACTTACCCTTTAAATGAAGTGCAACCTTTGAAAATCGTCAAAGAGGAATTTTCTAATAACTTCCAATAACGAATGTAATTCAGGAATAAGCGACTATAATTCAGTGAATATTAACGGTGGGATATTGCCCACCTAATAATCTTTTTCAATCTCACTGACTATTCATATACTCTTGCGGCGTTCAGTTGTTCGAACTCAAAGTATTAATTTTGCTGGATGGAATAAAAAACGGAGTTGAACAGGATAGACTTCGAAGATACCCCATTGACATAGTATGACAATTGAGGGGAGCAGTAGTTTCCTGGGGTAGGGGGAGTTAATATCACATTCTACACAAAATCGGCGAAGAGGAACAATTAATAGTGAGTTTATATTGTTAGTTGTGATGTTCATAGCAGGATTCAAAGGTTCCCGGACTGAGAGTATAGTTTAAAAAATATTACCAGTTAAGTTGCTGAAACACATCCCCCTTCGAAAGAAGACCCTTGAGCAACAGCACACTTTTGCTATCACTTGTATAGGTCAAGGAAGTATTTCTAGAATCCATTTTAGCCATGTCCTTTAATTCAGCATGGGATGCTCTTTTAACTTCATCTGCAGATTGAAATCCCTTCAAGTAACATGCCAGTTCAAAAAATATTCTGAAGTTTTAGGAGGCGAAGTTAGGGGAATAAGAAGGATGGTGGCAAAACAGTTGTTTTCATTTTCACCTCGTCGTTGTTTGAAGCACATTCTTACCTACCACCGCAGAAACTTTTTCAATGTTCTAAGTGGTGCGGGAAGTCTGTGGACGGTCCAGAGCGTTCGTCGTCTTTGACACTTTTTCTGCCTTCCCTGAAACGTCGATGCCTCTCAAAATCTTGCGTTAGCAATTATTTATCACGGTCTTAAACATGCTTCAACACTTCGAAACTCTCCGTATCACTCTTTTCCAAGCCGACCAAAATTTGGTATTCTCTCAGCTCAACAAACGCCATTTATTTCAATCGCTGGCTAATAAATTGCGAAATACGACGCAATGGCAAGCCACCGAGCTCACGATTTGGAACAAACTTTTTTCAGAAAAGGGGAAGATGCTGTGACGAAGAAATATTATCGGAATCGCTCTTTTGCACTCACACACAGAAAACTTTTTCACTCAGTCCGGCTCAGTCCGGGAACTTTTGAATCCTACCTCATAGGTTTTGATAACATGTATTAGTTACCTTTATTCTACGTGGTAGAGTTGATGTTGATGCTGATGAAACAAAATTTAAATTTAGACTTAAAGTTAAAAAAATTCTTTTTTAATGTGTTTTGTATTTTTGATAATTGCACTAAATGGACTACTGTTTTTTTTGGTACTATCAACATCATATTGATGTCGGAGTTTTTATTTCTTTTGAGATGACGCGTGTAGACTTCAGTGGTTCAAAATAACAAGGTCCTTCGCAAAAATTCTCCATGTTGCTTTTTATTTAAGTACGATGTTACTAACATTAATTAAACCCATTCAAATCATTACACTTACAATGTTACTTTAAACCAGTGTTTCTCAACCTTTTTCAAATCCTACTATTAGCTCCTTCTCTCTTTATATGTATATCTCATGTACAAAATTTCAATCATTAATAAAGTACTTTCCATTCATCCTGTCAAGTTCAAAAATTTTTTTTAAACTTATAGTGAATGACACCTGGTGCTAATACAATTTTTTGAAATATTAATTCATTAATTACCGATTAATTAATTAAATTAATTACCGGTTTTCGACGCCAACTTAGATTCGTCTCCATTGCTATAAGAATGTAACTGTAAAAAGAATGACAAAAGTTGGCGTAGAAAACCGGTTTTACAACCAAACTAGCAAAACCGGGTGTGCATTCTTACAACAATGCAAAAAAATCATGCTCCTTTTTCAAATTCTGCTATTAGTTCACTCTCTTCCTATATATATACACTGGTGTGCAAAAATTAAGGACGAGACGGTTTTTTCAATATAACTTTGTACAAAAGCATTCCAAATCAACAAATTTAATACCGTAAGATCCCCAATACGTAAAGACATGAGTAATGTAAGCAACACTTACTAAAAGAGAAATCAGAGGGATAAAAAGAAGCTTTATTGAAAAAGTAGCATGGAGCGCAATGCGACTGAAGGCCGAAACATCCCTGTGATGGGTGTCCAGCAAGAAATATCCGGTCTTTAGTAGGGGATATGATCTCCCCTGACTGCTAGGCAGGTTTCACAGCGTCTGCCCATGCTGAGAATAAGGGTGTCAATGAGTTGTTGAGGCATTGCTGCCCATTCGTCTTGCAGCGAAAATCGAAGCTCCGGAATCGTTACTGGTGGTAAGGTACGAGCTGCCAAGCGTCTGCCTAGAATATCCCATACATGCTCGATGGGATTGAGATCCGGAGATCGTGCCGGCCAATCCATACGTTCAATATCCTCACTCTCTAAGAGCTGTTCGGCAGCTACTGTGCGATGACATGGTGCATTATCGTCCATGAAAAGGAACTGCGGACCCATAGCGCCTCTAAAAAGACGCACATATGGAAGAAGAATCTTGTTACAATAACGGGTCCCGTTGACTGAACCTGCGTCGAAGATGTGAAGGTCTGTACGACTACCAAGCATGATGCCTCCCCAAACGAGAACACCACCACCTCCATACCTGTCCCTTTGAATGATGTTCGAGGGATGATTGCGGCTTCCCCGCTCTCTCCAGATGAGTATGCGATGAGAATCGCTACTCAGACTGAATCTGCTCTCATCTGTAAAGAGTACTCGTCCCCATTCATTGTCTCTCCAATTCCGGTATTCCCGGCACCACAGAGAACGCCTTCTCCGATGGGCAGGCGTTAGAGGTACACACCGTACAGGGCGTCGTGCAAACAGACCACCACCGTGCAGTCTTCTGGCCACGGTAAAACGCGATATCGGTCGTCCAGTCGCCTGTGTCGTGTGTCTAGCGATTTCTCCCGCTGTCTGCCGCCTGTTTCTTCTGGCCTGTAAGGCAATATACCGGTCATCTGCGGGTGTGGTTCCTCGTGGACGACCACTACTGAACCCCCGAATAGCTGTTCCTGTAGTTTGAAATTGTCTCCAAAGTCGTGAAACGATGCTGTGAGCCATTCCGAACTCTGCAGCCACACTTGTCACACTGCAACCTTCCTCCAACTTCCCAATGATTCGACCTCGGGTAAAAGCATCCAGATGTCGTCTAACAGAGTGATTATTCGCCATTTCTCGCTGAGGCAGCAACTCGGTGTGATTTTAACTGCTATACGGTGTGCAATCTCTTTGCCAGAAATACTAATCTTACACCGACAACATGCTTTACTACTCAGACACTCCCCCATTACGTCTACCTGCATATCTGCGCATGTGCTACCGTACATCACCTCACTTAATCTCCTGATTGGTCTTTCTGTCCGCTCTGCCTCTTCGTTCAGCTTATATGCTAATTTTTCGACTTCGTCCTTAATTTTTGCACACCAGTGTATATATATATATATATATATATATGTATATCTTGTACACATTTTCAAGCCTTAATAAAATACTTTCTATTCATCCTTTTCAAGTAGTAGCAATTTTTTTGAATTTTATTTGTTATTGTTACATTTTACTTTTAATAATTTCAAAATTTGGCGGCACGCTAATAATAAAAGAAATTTCCATATCTACAATAGACTATAAAATAGTTTTCGATAATAATGTTAAACGTTAAATAAAATAATATGTACGACAAAGACAGCAAAATGTTTATTGAGTAATTAACTACAAATTAATAATAAGAATACCCTTAATGCGAAATGTGTGAGCTTGGTGACTTTACATGATTTTGTTTACAGTAAGTCGTAAAAATAATAATGCCACTCTCATTTCCTTTTCTACATTTAGACGTCGCTATTATTCCTATGCTTATCTACACAATAAAAATTCGAAGGTAAATAAACGTATCTATGTATGTATCTATCTATCTATTTATTGGCGTCTATCTTCTCACGAACCGCACCACGCAGAAACTCACCGAAGATTAGTAATACTAATAAATCGAGAATGATCCATTTACATTCCAATATTGCAATTAGTTAAAAAGGTATTAATTAAAAACATTAAAAAACTGGTTTTCGACGCCAACTTCAATTTATCTGCATTGTTGTAACAATTTTATTACTATAACAATGACAAAGTTGACGTCAAAAGCAGGTTTTTCAGCCAAACTAGCAAAACTGGATCTGCATTGTTACAACAATGCAGACGAACCATGTTCTTTGATATTTTTAATTAATATCATTAACTAATTGTAATTTTGGAATTTTAAATGGTCAAAAAGGATTCCGTGGATCATTTCCCATCTTTTGTACCTTCCGATGGTGTTTCTGCGACAAGCGGCTCGTGAAAAGGTAGCCTTCACATAGAAAGCTACCTTTGTTTACCAATGAATTTAAAAATAATCAAACATCGAGAAATAAGCGGTCGTTTCAATAGTAAACTGTATTTTTTTTTTTTACTTATTATTTAGCAAAAATGGATGTAGATTAATATTCTTTCTAAAAAAAAGTAAAGCAGTATTGCAATCTATTACTTTTTACTAAATTAATTATCTAATAATAAATCCGTACATTGTTTTTTTGTGAATAAAAGTGGATTGGCTTTGTAAATTATTATTCGAGAACAGAAATTCGCAAAAAGATCTTATCTCTGGGGAAAAATGAGTCTTACAAGTGAAAAAGTCCGGGCAACACCAGGCTGAATGGAGGGAAAAGAAAAAAAATAGAAAGAACAAACTCTGACAGAGAAAAGCCTGTCTGACAAAGAAAAGAAGTGGAAGAAATTTCAAGAAAGAAAAATTTTATGACTTATAGAAATCCCTCCATCAAGCATAACACACACACAGAAATATTGGCGTCCAGAGAGAAAGGGAGAATTTCCACGGCGATAAAATTATTGCCACGGAAAAAAGACAGTGAAACGCCGTGCTAAGCAGAGTAGCAACAGACCCATTCGATGGGGCAAAGAGGTGGAAGCAGTTTCGAAAAAGAGAATTTTAATGGCATTAATATAGAAATCAAGGACACGAGTAAGTGCTGCCCTAAGAGGGGAAGCGAAAATTACCAAGGCAATAAAAGCTATACTTTTGAAGAAGCCCGTGAACGCCCGGCCATGCAGCTAGTATTTGCTATAATGCTGAAAATTCAAATTAATACAAATAAGATGTAAAAAACTGTAACATTGTAATTTTTTTTTGGGGGGGGGGGGAGGAATCACCTCTAATTTTAATCTAAAATAAATGAATTGATTTTTCCAAATATTTTGAAATTAAATCTCAATGATTACAGAGTGAAATTAGTTCTTCCTTTTCATTCAAAGTTAGTTCATATACAGATGTATCCGTTAACGCAAATGAATTACGAATCTAATGAATAGTTTTTTTCCCATAAATGGCCAAATGATTCGAATTTTTTTTATTTTTTTCTCAGAGTATAATTAATAACTTTAAAAAAATTAGCCTCACCGTGGTTAAGAATCACTGCCTTAAACAAACAAAAAAAGAGAAGATAAATCAATTATTTAAGTAAATGTTTCATTTTTAACAGTCAATATCAATTTTATACAGAAATATTTTTGCATGTAAAATATTTATCTTTAATTTTTAAAAAAAACTTTCAGTCCACAATCCTATTTATATATCAGAGATGTTCTCCTAT
The DNA here is from genome assembly GCA_019973975.1 of Trichonephila clavata. Classification (NCBI taxonomy): domain Eukaryota; kingdom Metazoa; phylum Arthropoda; class Arachnida; order Araneae; family Nephilidae; genus Trichonephila; species Trichonephila clavata. The sequence goes on along the minus strand of BMAO01020791.1, from coordinate 156,882 downwards.
ACTTTATTTTCAGAATAAAATACATATGAAAAGCTTCCTTCCTCTTATATCTTCCAAAATCCATCAAATTCAAGGGTAATTTATTCCCCCAATGATCCCTGACGAGACTCGAATGTAGATCTTAGCCAAACGATTTTCATTCCTCAATCTTACCTCTACTACTTATTATATGTGGTACCTTCTCTGACAAAGATTAAAAAGTATAGATTCCCGTACAGTTCAACTTTAAAATTTTAAAAATTTTAGTTTAAAACTTTTTAGATATAAACATAAAAATGCAAATAATGACAAGCGTCACACGGTGGAAGTCGGATCGATCGCAGATGCAGCCGCCCATGAGGTTTAAATAGGAATGGAATCCAGCCGCTACATGTAATAACTAGTCCAAAATGTGGCAGCATAAGAAAGTCGAGAGATGTTTAAGAGAATGGGAGAAATTTTGCTTGGTGTATTCAGTGCTTCTCATAGTTTCAATAGTTGTGACACAAGATGGAAGACATCATAATTTTCATCACACACCCCTCCGTACAATAACAATGTGTTTAATTCAATAATACTATACTTTGACGAAAAAGCTACAATACGTCTTTAATCTCTTAAGGTATCCGACTACCCTAAAATTGTGAATTTTGCTAAATATTTAGAAATTGTTTTATGATTTTGTTTTATAGAACATCTTATTAGCTTTATAAAAATACTAAATTTATTATTTTCCGTTCATTAGAACAAAAACTATAAGTGTTTTAGTAAGAGCAGATGCCATTACTTTAAGCAAGATGTCATACTTTAAAACGCGTTTAGCCGCGCATACGGTATAGTGGTCAGTGAAGCTGATTGCGGTGCCGTAGGGACTGGTATCGAATCCCGGAGAAGGCATGGATGTTTGTGTTGTAATCCTTTCTCTTCTGTCTGTGTTGTATGCCCCCCCCCGTGTTATACATTGCGAGGTGCACGGGGTTTATAAATGTTAAACAAAAAAAACGCGTTTTACCCAAAATGTGTTATTTTGAAAAATCTCAAACGGGGTCAGCGATTGCTCAAAAGATTTTAAAATAATTATTCGAAATTTTTTGTGTATATTCTGTATAATAATAGAAGTGTTTTAACCTTAACATTTATTAATCACCGTTTTATTACAAAACTTGCAGTTCCTTATGGGAATATAATCACTGTTTTTTCTAAACAATTTCATATAACTGAGATAAAGTGATCTAGTGTTTATAAAACTTAAAATATCTCTTATCCTGAAGGTCACTTCAAAATAGAATAATAGAGCAACACATCAGAGTTGAAAAATTGAAAATTTGTTGATAAACCTTTGTTACAGAATGGGCCGCGTTTATGTTATTTCTTAGTCAATTTTTACCCATTTTTTCCAATTTTAGTAATAACAATTTCTTTTTCTTTTCTTAATTTTAGCATATTTTTCATAAAATGAACTAAACATATCTAAAAATAACAAAAAAATCCTCATATCTCCATTTAAAAAAAAAAAAAGTTGTGGCAAACACAGTCGGATGCCTTAAATGCCACCGGCGTATATAAATGTCTCGCTTAGCCAAACCGTTTAATTACCTCTGGACGTATATATACGTCTTTCCGAAGTACATTCCTTTCTGTGGACTGCTATCAATAAAATCATTCCGAAGGCTTTGGAATGATACAATGAAAGGACCTTGACAGAGTTTGCGAAGGATTTACTTATTTCACAGGATTTGCTGTTTATTCTTTTCCCACCCTCACTCCAATACACCCTATGCGCGCACCTACGTGGAAACCGGTGGCATTGACAGCGAATTGCATCACTTTTAATCTGCATTTTAGGGATTCATTAGAAACCGTACAAATTATCAACATAAGTGCTAATTTTTGTATATAATTTTATACATCACAATCCAGGAGTTCATTAGTAATTATTAATGTTGTTCTTAACTTAGTATTGATAAATTAATTATAAAATACATTGTGCAGTACTGATACATTTATAAGTGTATTAAATCAAAGTAAATGTTTATTTTATTTTTTATTTTGTCAGAATGTATTTTGTTTATTTCAGTAAATTAATAAATTTTTAAAAAAAATAATCTTTTGTTTTGGATTTTTCAGTATGCTTGCGCCTCGTAGAGTTATCAGGCCTCTCTACGGGGGCGGGTCCCACAGTTTGACAAACGCTGGTGTAATTCTTTGTACTATTAGGAAGATAAAATATATTTTGAAGTCTTGTACATAAAGATTTAAAGCGATGTTATATTTTTGCAGAAGTTCACGTTTATAAAATAGTCCTATTATATAATGATTTTCAATATCATTTTTATTTCCACTTACCGTTTTCAGGCCATGAAAAAGTTAAGCTTGTAATTTTCCAATTGTGGATTGAAAAAGAGTTATTTCACTCGAGGATCCATGGTCAAAGTTTTAGTACAAAAAGGGGCCCATGGGCACATTAAGTTTAGAACCAAGATCGTGCATTTTCGTCATTGCTATTGATGACCTCTTGCCATCTTTCTGGTGCGAAATTAATTTTTGGTCGGGATTAAAGTTCCTAAATTTGGAAAGCAAAACATTTGCTACGCAGTTTTAATATCATGAAAGGTTTTTCCGCTGAAAGTATTAATTAACGACAGAAAAGCGATGACATTAGTTCCAAGTCAAGAGAATAGAAAGGATGGGGCAAAATATTTCTGACTAAACATCGGCGTTTACGTTAAATGACTGCTATATAGGACCTCGGATCTTCATAATGCAGAAAAACATCGTACTAAATATCAATGCTTCGTCTTTGTAAACATTTCGGATCGCAGCCTGTGAAACTGATAGCAATGGATGCATTGACAGTTTTGTTAAGTGGCACAACTTTTTCTATAGAATTATACTTCAAGCATGTAGCCCAACGTTTCTCAAACTGTAGGGCACGCCCCACTTGGGGGGGGGGGTTGACAACTCTTTGACGGGGGGGGGGCGCCAGCATATTGAAAAGAAGAAAACAAAACATTATTCAAAAAATGTTAATGTACTGAAAGTAAGGAAACGAAACACATTCTGACATAATAAAAAAAAAATACACATTTAACTGATATATTACCCTTATAAATGCATCAGTGCTACATAATTTATATTATACTTAATTTAACAATACCAAGTTAAGAATAAGTTTAATAATTACCAGAGCCCCATGGACTTGTCATGTACAAAACTTATCTTGTTAATTTGTACGGTTTATAATTAAACCCTTAACTGCCAATTAACAGTTACGCGATTCGCTTTTCAATGTCAACCATTTTCCACGTAGGCGCACGCATGTGATGTATTAGGGGTGGGGGAGGAATATAGAAGTAAATCTGAAATAAGTAAATCCTTCACACAAACATTATCAATGTCCTTTTATTTCATTCCAAAGCCTTAGAAATAAGTTTATGAATAGCAGTGCACAGAAAAGATCGATATCTGAAAGACGTATATATACGTTTGGGGAAATTAACGCTTTGGCTGAGCGAGACTTTTATATACGCCGGTGCCACTTAAGAAATTATAGTCGTGTCATATTTTTTTTGCGTTATTGTTTAGTATTATTGAATTTAATATGTTGTTATTGTATGAGGGGGGCGCGAAGAAAATTATGATGGAATATTGGGTCGCGAATGTTGAAACTTTGAGAAGCACTGATGTAGCTATCTAGTTAACAAAACCTTCTTGAAAAGACATTGTGCATATGACGTTGATGTAGATGGTTCAAAAAGCCAAAACTATCCATCAGCATTTTACGTTAGGCGGCACATAACTCATATTTCATCTCCTATCATAATATGTTTGAAAAACACTTCATATTTTACCAGTGAAGCAAGAAATCTGAAATACGAAAAACCTAGTATTAAATTATATATCTAGCTACAAAGCCTTTATCAAAATAATAGTTAAGGTAAAAGCTTACCTTTTCTTTGCAGCTAGATTCGATATTCTTTCGGGTCCGAGCACACGTTTTTCTTAAATTCTCGAAAGCAATTTAAAAGTATAATGCAATTTTTCAGTAATTAGTCTCTATTGTAACTGTATAAAATTTAAAAGACATTTAGTTACAGGTTATGATTAAATAAAAGCATAGAGATTAATTAAAGTTACAATTGAATTGCTGCATAAAATGTTCGATAGGAGTGGTTGCTTCTGGCATTCGACTGTATTCTGGATGGGGGGAAAAAGAGACAAATTCCTTATAGTGAAAGTTACAGTTCACGATTTCGCCCGCCAAAAAAGGGAAGTGGAAGTAGTTAGAAAATCCAACACCGGTGTTTTTGGTCTTCCGTAATGTAATACGGAACTGAATGATTCAAATTTCTAGTAAAACTTTCGCTGTTTTTAGTTGTTTTTTTTTGCGATGATTATTGACGTTTTCAATTCATCTTGTATAGATTGAATTCGAGATATTTTTATATGGATTCTACAAATGGCCTTCCTTCCCTGATTTCTGAAATGAACGACGATAAAAATTGACATCAATCGCATTTTCCTCATAAACTTGACGATATGACGAAAATCTAAATCCACAGTACTGACTTCGTCGACTCCATACATTGTGCATTTTATAATTTATATACTCCGACTCATAAAGTTTTACAAATGTTGTACTAATTGTACTTACAGAAACGCCGTGGATATATGATCGCATATGTACACATTGTATTTGTCAAGGTTTCCGAAATCCTGCATAACTTTTACAAATAACTATAACTTAACTGAAATAAAATAATGAATATAATTTTATAAATAAAGGCTTTTTGTTTTGTTTATATTTTATGAAGAAAATGAAAATTCGATTTATAAATCTCTTATTAGAACTTTCTTGTAACCGTTTGAAAGTAGTTGAGATAGAACAGATGGATTTTTTTAACTCAATATTTTTGGCTGAAAAATACTTTTTCTTTCATTTTTCAGAGTTTGAAAAAACATTGGTAGTCTATAAATATTTTCAAAATCAAATGCTCTATATTTATGCACTTGGAATTATGTATTCTTATGTTAAATTGGTTTGAGAAAAAAGGAACTAAAATACTTTTTTTTCTTTTATTGTGTGAATTAAAATTGTGTCATAGCTTTTAGTGAGTATAGAAAAAAACTAATAATGATACAATATTATTATTTAATACCATGTCTTCAGTACAATTTCATTCATTTTCAGAAACCGATTACTCTTTCATTTCTTATTCCCATTAAAACCACAAACAGACTTTGCTTTCCTGGCATTAATTAACTATAAAACGGAAGTAAATGGGGACGGAAAAAAAGGAGAAAAAGAAGAAAAAAGCTTTTTATTGCTAAACTTGTATAGAATAAAATTTAAAATAAATAAATAATTCTTTTGGAGAAATCGTAATCATCCTCAAGAATGTTTAAAATGCTCTATCTGCGTTTATTTGCTTTTTTAAGGCATTGAAGTTCCTTTTTTTAAAAAATTTAATTGAAGATACCATCATAAAAAGAAGTTGCATTTTTTACGATGTAATCCTTTTTTCTTCTTCAAGTTATTTGGTTTTGTGTGTTACTTGACTTTTTTTTTAAGATAAATAGATTAAGAAACATTATCTTATTCAATACATTCAATTGCATTTTTACACTACAAAGGCGTAAGAAAATGTTGGATTGCAACGTGTTTTGTGATAAATTTTGGCTTCATTCCCTTATGGAGTAAAAAATAATGCTATCATAATAACATTTTCAAGTATTACATAATTGAAGTAACTAAGCAAAAAATTTATTTCTTTTAATTTAGCTGTAGATCTGTTAGCTAAGAAATGTTGAATGCATGGTTCTAAGACAAAATCGATGGAAAAAGGTTTATAGTATATCACTTATATAAATATAAACAACTAAATTGCTTACATAAAAGGTAACTTTTTATGTATAACAGGCCTCTAGTGCCTCAAAAAATATTTCTAAGTACAAGCTGAACAAGCAATATTTTTCAATTCATCTAAATATTTTTTAATTCATCTAAATATTTTTTTAAAATGTTATTCACTACCTATCTAGATTTAGTTAAAATTATTGTTTTGGGAAAGATAAGATTTGGAAAACTTGCGATAAAAAATTCATTTAATAAATTTCAATTTACTCAATTTATGCAACTTATCTCTATCAAACGTTAGAAATAAAAAAAAAACCCCATTAATATATTTCTAAAACACACTACAAAAGAACGTCGTTTATCCGAACGTTTATTATCCGGAGTGTCAAATATCCGAACCAAAGTCAGGATACGTTTTCGAACTATACAATGCTCAACATTTGTTTCCTGTGAGGCCAAAAGTGACGGGAAAATCGAAGGTGAGGGATATTTGGGGAATTTCAGCTGTGTGATTTGATAAACATCTGCAAAAGAATTTTAGTTAAGTTTGTTTCCAATTGAAGGGGTGTACGTTCTCTTTTGTTGATGCGGAAACCTGGATGGTATGCAATGCAGAAGACTGTGGATTTTAAATGCTAAATGATGACGAGAATGTGACTTACGTCCAAGAATAATTCGACCCTGTCGACGATAAGACGGATGACGACCAGGACACCGACAACGAAAATAGCAAATGCTGACGCGTGTTCTGGGTTAGAGACAGATATGGAGTGGTACGAACAACAACCAGAGTTCTATCCTACTTCAACTACTGCTGCTGAAGAGACCTTGAATTGAAAAAACGAAGGTGTACAATACTACATCGAAAAGAAATTATTATTTGCCCCAATCAAGGTAAAATTGCGACATTTTGCACCTATTTTGCTTTTCCTTCAAGCACGTTTCCCGCATGTGATGATTTTCAATATCTGTATGGTGCCCAGTATCATATACTGCATGGATCCCATTCGGTTATCCGAACGGTGTCTGGTCCCAATTAATTCGTATAAATGACATTCTACTGTATATTTATTTATCATTTCCTACTCTCTTACCTGCAACATTTTTTAACTAAAAATAAACTTAAAAATTCACCGAAATGTCATTGCAAATAAAGTATTTGAAATCTAATTTTGTTAATGAATAAACTTTTTCATTTCGATAGTAGCAATAAAATTGATTGAAAATAAGAGAACTTGTAAAGCTGAAAGTGTGTGGTAACGTAAAACTGAAATTATTTTTCCCTTTGGAGTATTCGGCTTCTGCCAAAAGAAGCAGGTAAAAAGGAATAACATTTCCCCTATCTTTCGTCCCTATTTACGCCTTCTGGGAAATCAAGATAAGTATTTGCAGAAAGGATATGAAAATCAATGAAGCGTAAGAAGAACAGAAACATTTGGTAGATCATTGAGTACTTCCAATTTTCTCTATGCTGTCTACTTTAAAATTTATACTACTTTTATTCTCATCCTTTTACGCGAGTCATCTGTAAATTTAAAACAAAAGAATTTGCGCCAGTAAATCATCTGTTACGAAACATATTTTTATAAAAATTTAATTGCAGTTACCCATTGGATATTTCAATAAGACGTATGATAGTTTATAGTTTTTAAAATTTTGCTAGATAAGTACTTCCATTAGGCTTTCGATTGAAATGAAACACGATCTCATAAAACTCTCCTCTTGAATTAAAAGGGTCAACTGGAATTTCTAAAACGGTACTTTATTTATCCTCCCCTATAACTCTACTCCTTAGAAATTGATTTCCCCAAAGCCCGAACTTAGCAGATTAAACAAGATAAACATCTTTGTCAAATTTCTGGTTTGTAGTTCTAATAGTTCTGGAGATATCTTGAAGAGTGAATGAGTGTGTGTGAGTCGATTTTCACTAGGAAAAATACACTTAAAGTGAAATAAAAGCGTTGAAATAGTAAAACGGTTGAGGTTAAAATAATCCCAGTAAGTCATAAACAAGTTTTTATGCTTAGGAGTAAGACAGCATGATTAAACAATGCATCAACTCTCTCACAAACTTGGCCAAATTACTGGGTAAATATTAGGGAGATATCTGGTGACCACACCAGTAAGAGAATTGTAGGAAAAGTACTGCATCTTCCTCAAATGAGATTGTGCTAAATAATGATCATTGGAAAGAGTAATAAATTTGTTTAATATTAATTTAGAACAAGGAATAGAGTTTGGCGTAGTTTAAATTCAATCAGGATTATAAGTGGATCTAAATATAACTAGTGTAATAACTTGGAATTGTTTTAAATAAACTATAATTAAAAAAAACTAAAGAACACGCTTTTATACTGAATCGAACTAAAAAGTAAAAAAATAATTCTTAATATAAGAATAAAATAATGAACGAGAAAATTAATGTCATTGGGGTAAAAGCGTGGGGTGTTCTATAAATGTATCAATTGTTATAGTTTCTAACTTCTTTCAATTCCGAAATTGCACCCCACGCTTTTATCCCAATGACATTAATTTTCTCGTTCATCATTTTACTCTTATATTAAGAATTATTTTTTTACTTTTTAGTTCGATTCAGTATAAAAGCGTGTTCTTTAGTTTTTTTAATTAGAATTTATTTTTCATTTTTTAGTTCAATCTACAATAAAAGCGTGTTTTTTAGTTTTTTAAACTGACATTTTTTCATTGTTGAATTTATCCTTGAGTTTGATATTTGGAGCCAGAATTACGTGGCTGCTGGAATAAGTCTTGCTCTTCAATGGATTTTAATTAAAGGGTCTGAAGTGTATTTATTCTCTCTGTTTACGAGGCCTCGGGTGAGTCCAGTACCGTTATATTAGATTCCGTCTCAAAAGAACAGGTCAAACAAATAAAATGTGTATGTTTCACATGTTTTTATAACGGACTAAAAAGTATAAAAAATTCCTCCTTTTCTTTTTTTCTTCTTCTTCTTTCACATTTTCATGCATTGCCATCCGCTTCTGAGAAATGGGCCAAATTTCAAGTCTCTAGCTCATCGGAAAGTCACACAGTTTAAAATCAATTACAAAATTCCACCCTGACAGACAAAGAAAGCGAGTTAATAAAAACATGGTAATATTAAGTGCCAATCGTATTCTCACCTTTTAAACGTATTGCTATAATGTTAATTCGTATTATCACTTCTAAACGTATTGCTTTATAATAAACTAAAAGAAAAAAAACTTTTTTAAGAACAAGCTTTTATTTAAACGCGCTAAAAAGAATAAAATAAACTTTTCCTTTAAAACTTTTTTTACTATCAACTTATAACGTCATTACACAATTTATATGATACAAAAGCTTGTCACGAGATTTACCTGTGTAGATAAACAAGTAAAATAAATAACTTGACCTGATTGATTTTAATTTGTAAAAATTCAAACTAAAAGTAAATACGAGTACTTAAATCTCGTGACAAGCTTTTATATCATATAAATTGTGTAATGATGTTATAAGTTGATAGTAAAAAAGTTTTAAAGGAAAAGTTTATTTTATTCTTTTTAGCGCGTTTAAATAAAAGCTTGTTCTTAAAAAAGTTTTTTTACTTTTAGTTTATTTTTTACTTTTTAGTTATCACTGGACAGGTTTCTCAGCCTGTTCAACTCATTGAACGCTGGTTCGCCATCCCTGGTTTAGCTGAATTAATTCGGGCAAAAAGGGTATTAGACTAAAAACACAATGTTTTTAAATCCGTAATTTTTAAGCAATTTTTTCAATCTTCGTGCAGATCTTGGGTAACATTGTTCTACACACGAAAAAAAAAGTTTAGTGAGATTATCTTCATACATGACAAAGTTATTAAATGTTTAGTTAAAATTTTGACTATTTTTGAAAAAACTTTAAGAATATAATATTTATTTGAAATATTTTGAAGATAAGGGATATATTTTTCTCTAACATATTAGAAGAAAAATTTAGTTATTTATTAAAAAACTTCAAAAGGCATTTAAATATTTGTATTAATCAATAAAATGCTTAAGGTTCAAAACGCATGTTGTAATCAAAAAAGAAAGTTTTATCAAATAATGATAATTTTTTGCTGGACATTGAATACGTAAGAATCTATTTTTTTAATTGCTCAGGTCATCTTTAAAAAGTTGATTTTGAAAAAATAATTAACCATCGCATTATTTTTATACAGTCAGATCTCCATGTAACGAACTTCTATTTTAGGAATTTCTCTATTTTAAGAACTTTTTCCTGGAACCAAGCACATATTACTCTTTTCTTCGTAAAACAACTCCAAATAGCGAAGTGCATTTTCTATTTAACGAAATGTTTCTTCTAAGGTTCAATTTTTTTCTCTCCTTATTTTTAAAATATTTCAGGTCATTTTGCAAATTATTCTCTTTAGGCACATTTTATGAATATAAAGAACCTTGAGCTGGTTTTACAATGAGCCTAACTCATCTAGAGAAACAAAATTGCCGTAATTTTTCAAACAAAAAAAACTCAAATAAAATTAACAGATTCTATTTGTAATTAAATTTAAGGACACATGTCGTAGTGTGTGTTTAGATTACTGGTGATAAAATGAGGTATATTTAAATTACTAGTAGGCTTAAAATTAGAAAATTTCTTTAAAAAATTCATTCATTTTATTATAAAATTATTTTTTTAATCGAAAATACATTGCATTTCTAGATAATATTTTTCTCTTATTGTTTTCCTAGCGGATTCCTTTTTGATGGGTAAGATACATAGAAAAATGATCTTTCCGATTCTGTAATTATTTTTTGTCTGAGTTTCATAGATTAAAGTTAGATAAATTTTTTAAAGAATTTCTTCAATACTCCATCTCAGTTTGACTTGGCAGCGTTGAGTAAGGTATACAATGTACCAATCTACTTGAAAAATAGCTCTACTTTTTTGTTTTGAATTTAAATCCAAGAAAATAGATAGAAATTTGTAAAAAAATTGCATACGTTGTAGAAATTAGATTATTTTTACGTTGTAGAAATGTAATTATTTTTTAGACATTAATTAATACAGTCAATAGAGCAACGTTATGAAATTCCAGTTTGGCTGAAAACCAATTTTTGACGCCAACTTTTGTCATTGTTGTAACAATAACATTATTACAACAATGCAGATATATCGAAGTTGGCGCCAAAACTAATTTAATATTTTTAATTAATATCTTTTTAATTAATTGCAATATCGGAATATAAATTGTCAAAACATGCATTGTCATACAAACTAAACGTGTATACAAAATTTCAGCTCAATGGAGTGAAGATATCAGCTTGAAAATTGAGTTGCAAGATTCCACCCGAACAAATTATATACATACATACATACATACATACATACATTGTAAGTTAAATAAGAGCTTATAAAAATAAAAAATATATAGCAGTTAGAACATAAATTATTTTTTTCCACATCACGAGCCTATTTTTTTTATTTTCATTTTCAGAAAAATGTTGATATCATTGAAATTGATAATACACACCCACTCTCCACTTCCTCACATACAGGACACTTTTTTTTGTTTGTTTTGTTTTTATAAACCACAAGTGTATTAATTAAAAACGCTCGCTGTAGGGTTACACTTTTTTCTTTTAGTCGCTAAATCTGGAATTAGTCGCCAAATCTGGAAATGTTATATGGAATTTGTCGCCAAATGTGAAAATGGTACATCGAATTAGTCGCCAAATCTGAAAATTGTATGTGCAATAAGTTGCCAAATCTGGAAGTTATATATTTAATTGTCACCAAATCTGAAAATGGTATATCGAATTAGTCGCCAAATCTGAAAATTGTATGTGCAATAAGTTGCCAAATCTGGAAGTGATATATTTAATTGTCGCCAAATCTGAAAATTGTATGTGCAATAAGTTGCCAAATCTGGAAGTGATATATTTAATTGTCGCCAAATCTGAAAATGGTATATCGAATTAGTCACCAAATCTGAAAATTGTATGTGCAGTAAGTTGCCAAATCTGAAAGTGATATATTTAATTGTCGCCAAATCTGATTATCGTGATTCCTGACGATCCTGATGAGGACAATGGAACAAAATTATGAAATTATTGTATTGTCATTGGGTCTTGACAATTGTGCAAAATTTCGAATTAATCTGACCTTTTTAAGTGGGTGAAAATCGAAATCCAAGATTCCGTTACATGCAAGTGAAACTTATAAAAACCTGTTAAAAATGTTACTAATGATAATAAAATTGGACAAACTAAGTTTAAGCACATGTAAACATTCTCTTTCGATTTGAAAACTATATTTTCTCTTCTAAATTAAGAACACTTTTGTTGAAAAGGAACAATAATGCGACCACCACGTCTTTTCAAAGCCGACGTTAAAAAAATAATTTAGAAGGTAGGTGGCAGCACAGTACCGTTAAGCATATATAAAGGGTGTGTGAGGGCTTCGAAAAATATTGTAATTGTTGGCGTAATGCAGAAACGGAGCGATTTTTTCGACGTCAACAAAGGTGGGATCATTCAATTTCGAGCCGAGGGGGAAACATTTTCGAAACGGCTAAGTTTTGTGAACTGTTCGCCTGCCACCGAAGCAAAAGAATACCGTTCATGGCAAAATGAGACTGTCCAAAATCAGTGACGATGCAAATGTGGTACACCACGGGTCATAGATTACAGAGGAGAGTGACGGATGCGGAGTTGCGTTCGGGCGAATTGAACAGCAACCGTTGAGCTACTGACCACCCAGATGAATCAAGGGGCTACCAACAGTGTCTCCCACACAAACTACTGTTCGGCGAACGTTGTTGCGTCTGGACTTCCGAAGCAGACGCTTGGTTTCATGCATCTATGCTGACTCCTGTCCATCGGATATGAGGTCTGGAATTTTCACGCCAGTACCGCAACTGGACGTCCGCTCAGTGGTGACAGGTAGAGTTTACCGATGAATCACGTTTTATGCTCCATAGGACAGATGGATATTGGTGTATACGGAGTGAATACTATGAAATAAACACCTGCAATAATTGCCGGAACGGTCCAAGCTGGAGGTGGGAACATTATGGTCTGGGGAATATTTTCCTGGCATTCTCTCCGTTCACTTATCATTGTGGAAGGCTTGATAGATGAATACTACGAGTACGCATATGTCTTAGCGGACCATGTCCATCCCTATATCCCCATTGTTTTTCCTCAGGGTGATGGCATCTACCAGCAGGACAATGCGAAGTGTCATACAGATGGTAATATACGTTCGTGGTTCGAAGTGCAACAGTATAAATTTACCAATCTCCCCTCACCAGAAAACTCACCTGACTTCAGCACAATCAAAAATCTGTGGGACCATATTGATCAGGTTGTTCGAGCCATGGATATTCGCATGTCATGGATCGAGTCATGGATAGTGCAGCTGGCCACGGCACTGGATTCGGCATGGCTCAACATCCCAATGAACACCTTCAGAAAACCTAATTGGCTCTCTTCCTGCACGTCTTGCAGCAGTCTACTCAGCGAAAGGAGGTTATTCTTACTTTTGACTTGTGATCATATTAATATGACTGGACTGTGTATCTAAGTAAAAACAGCATACTCATTATTTTTTTTTTAAAAAAGCTGCTGCAGAATGTACTAAATCAGAAATGTAAAAATTGCTTTTTCCCCAGAATATCTTAGTTAATAATACAGTAGTTCATGAACATAGAACATTATGTATTAAAATCTACAAAAAGAAAAAAATTTAAGTTCTTCTTTTTATTTCTAAGTAATAAAATACATTAAATACGAATACAAATGAATTTATTTCGACATACTGACGAATGAAAATTAAACAACAAATGTCATATAAAATATAGAATCTGGATTTAATGTGATTTACCCGTACCCTTACAAAGTTCATCCAAACATGTTAACCTCATTTTCAAATGGTGTCATGGAATGAAAAGCATTTTTTATTTCATTAGGTAAATTAACAAAATATTTTCTCACTATATGAAAAATAATTAAACTATATTTAACTTTAGTTTTTACCAACCCAACTTCATTCTTGATGATCCCAGACGACTAGTTTAAAGAGGATTCCCTCTTACATTTATAATTAAGTGCCTTTATTCTTGACATAACTAATGAAGGGATTATCACCCACACTTCCTAGACATGAAATCATTTTGAGGCTTTGAACTCTCTGAAAAATGTTTAAGCAATTAGTTTCCCGGCCATTTTTGCATTGTCATACATTCTTTGATGTATTCAACGGCACTTGGATGCATTCATTGACGCAAACTTCAGTCTCTAGTTGAGATGTTGAGTTTGCTGTGGTCATCAATATCCCCAGTTGTGTCCTTGATTCTGTAGTAATTTTTGTTTCGGGATATATAGATATTTACCTATATTTACCTATAAATATGAATATTTACCTAGGTACATGAAATGAAAAACTCACTTTTTTGAAGCCACGTTTAAAGCAAAATGCAAATTATAAGCATAATAATAATAGCCACAAATATAGTAACATCTACTGATGCATTTATCATCAAACAATTCAAAATAGATAGGGGTTACCGACTTACCTAAGGTAAGTCGGTACCCCCTATCCCGCTAATGTTAAATTGAGCATTTTTATGTGCCTGTTTCTCGTAAAATATTAAATGTACAGACTTAATTTTTTTTTCTGTATATTAATTAGACTTTTTTATTTAAACTGAAGTGAACTTTTTCAGATATATTGTTTAGTTTTTTCAAAAACTTTCATCGTAATGTATCACTATGAATTTTTTGAAAAATGTCATTTTTTTCTCACGATAACTGACGTTTACAAAAATATTATCAGTATATTAATAAAAGTTCACTTCAGTATATATATTAACATATCAGTAATATTCAGTGAAGATTGCAAGTGCTTCCGTTGAATAGGTTCTGAAAAAATGGTACACGCATTTTTAAAAACACCGTTTTGAGATAATTGCCTTTTTATTATAAAATGTCACTTAATCAAAAGAGTTATGAATTACAATCTGTATTTGCACTATTTTTTTTAAATATTAGCTTATTCTCAATAACTTTTAAGACTTTTTACTTATTTCTTTTACTTAGATTTCTCAGAAAATACATGTATAGTATTTTTCACTTTTAATCTATCGATATATTTTATAGCATTTGCATCATTTTTCTCAAATTATGCATCAATTTTTGAAACATTTTCTGTTCTGATACATTACTGTCATCCAAGCTGACTATAAGCATAATAAATACTATGTAAAAATGTGTCAATACATGAAAATATGGCTTTGGTAATACATAATTGTGCGACATTTCGAAAAATTTCATTAGTGTTTTATAAATTTACATGTAAACACAATTTCTTAAAGTATCAGAATTAAGAGGATTCTTAAAATATTACATAAATGGTATCCAAAAGAAGAACAACAAGAAAACTGATTTTATGTTTTCAAACATGAAATTTGTGTATTTTTTGTATGTAACAAGTTTAGTGCAACGAAAAAGGGCATTGCATTTTGGGATATATTTATGTACCTTTTACTAAGAAACTTTAGAAAACAAAGCTTAAAAATTTGTGTGTACATTAAATAAACATTTGTCTTCATACAGAAGTGAAATTTTTTTTTTAAAAATTGATCAGCATGCTTAAAAATGTAATTTTGTAGAGTAGAATAATGAATTTTATAAAAAGTTTCCTTTTCTATGTTACGACATCTGCTTTTCAGCTAAATGTCTGAGGAATATGTCAAAAATTTCACTTCAGTATATATAATATAAATGCAATATAAAATAAATATTTCCAGTTCGTGCATACAATTAATTTATAGAGAAAGAAGACACAAATTAAAAAATATAATCTATATAAGACAGTAATACATGATTATATGGCACTTCGAAAAATTTCTTTAGTGTTTTGTATATTCACATGTAAACACAATTTCTTTAAATATAAGAATTAAAAAGATTATATATATATTACATAGATAGTATCCAAAACAACAAGTAAACTATTTTTGTGTTTTTAAACATGAAATTTATGATTTTTTTTTATGTAACAAGCTTCATGCAACGCATTTTGAGATATATTTGTGTGTGCATTAAATAAACATTTATTTTTATACAGAAGTGAAATCTATTTTTAAAAAATTGATCAGCCTGATTAAAAAAATAATTTTTGCAGAGTACAATAAGGAACTTAATAAAAATTTTCCTTTTCTGTGTTACGACATATGCTTTTTAGCTAAATGTCTGAGGAATATTTCAAAAATTTCACTTCAGTATACACAAGAATATATATGAAATATGAAATAAAAATTTCCAGTTCATGCATACAGTAAATTTAGAGAAATGAGAAAATACAGTTTAAAAAAGAAAATTTTCAGAAAACAGTAGCTGTTATATAAAATTTTACCTCATCAAAAAGATCTTGCACTGTAGCCGGTTTTTACCTTATTTTTCTTAATATTATCTTCTTTTTTTCTTTTATCTTTTCTAATTTTCTTTGATCATCCAGGAAAAGCATGCTTACTTTCATTAATTTTTCTCTATCGAGAGTTTTCATGGCACTTACCGAATATTCTCCAGGTTCTACTGCCATTTACTGAAGTTTTTGTTAATTTGGATACATTACTATCATTAAAGGAACAAACAGCATTATAAACACCAAGTGAAAGTGTTTCAATGTGCACAAATGTTGTTTTGGGAACCCGTGATAAAATGACATTATGAAAACTTTCATTCGGGTTTTGTGTTTTTCGATGCAAAAATTATCTCAACAAATCAAGCTGGGAAAGATATCTAAATATAGAACTCATTGCTACTACAACAGCAACCGGAAGACCTTTTATGTTTGTAAGACTTACCCGATTCTTCAGCCTGTTTATATCAACACCATGAATTTTCACCAACAGGTCAAAAACAATCTTTTTATGTGCCCATATTTTTCATATGCAATATTTTGAAAGAATATTGACATCTATCACCATACCTGTATCAATGCTGGTCACAGTAACTGCACCATTTGATGATGTGTAACCGCGTTTCTGACAAGTCCACAATATTATTATTACCTTCATTTTCACAAATAGCTTCCCTCGCAGCATTTTGAATGGACTCCTCGTAAACAAGTTTTACATCATTTGAGATTCGCTTACCGTAAGGTGAAAACCTTGTAGGTGGTTGCCGAAGATTCATTATGCTGCAAAACATTCTCCCAGCTTCTGCACATCTCCCAATGGAACACGCAGCATATACAAACCTGGTATTTATTGGAGCAATTTGCATTCCTTCATGAATATTTAAAAAAGAGAATTCTACATCATATGGACAAGCACAACATTTCAGGACAAATTTCCAGCCCAAACTTACCTTTTAAAACTTGCATGTCTAAACCTCTTTTACACTTTTTACAATGAACTTAATTCTTGAAAGCAAATGCAAGAATATTTTAATTCATGATGGTATTTTTAATACTTACTTTAATAAGAAGAAAAACTCTAATCAAACTTTATTTTGCACATGTCTCCTTTGAGTCATGTGTATGTCAACCTTAAGGATTGACATTACTCTTTTAGTATTTGAAGTACTGTTACTATGATTATTGAACTATTACTATGTTCACACCTTATTAAAACGTACCTTTATGTTTTTTATGTCTAGCCAATAAAGAAACAAAAACTTCGAAATTTCAAAATTTCTGAATTTTAGAAATTTTATATATTTAATTTAAAAACCCAAACACACACGATAAAAACGTGTATGCGCTCCAAAATAGGTAAACAACCCTGACGGTTACGCTTGCAGTTAATCTATAGTTAATTGCGTATGAATAAATAAAACAGAGAGTGGCTTTGGAAAGGCTTCTCAGATTTAAGAGGTCAATGTTTACATTTCTATCTGTCAAAGGGGGCGTGGCTAATCAGTTGATTATTTTTTGAAAATCATTTTAACATACTTTTAATTAGTAAAATGGCAAGTACGGTACATCATTGGAAAGGTCCTGATTTGGTGATTTTAGAAATATCAAAAACTCAAAATCGACTTCCCGAAGGTGTTTACCCTACTGACTTCCCCTTAAAAAAATAAAACATTTCCATCTGAAGTTAGTTCTCGTAATTCTAGTCAGTAGAAGACTTAGTCTACGCACTTTCAGCCACTCTTGAATATTTACGTATACAAATACTAACGGCTTATCTTCAGGCGGTCACTCCAAATTGTCTTGGTGGTCCAACGGTCGATCGCGATCGACTTAATGCCTACCCCGGGTCTATAGCGTAAGTGGATTGTATGTACGTAAGTACTGGAAGGTAGCCACGTAGTCTGTTAATAGCAGTCACTTGCTGAAACAGAGTTAGTTTTACTTCAGCTGTTGCGGACTTCCCTTCCCTACGACCGAGAGGTAGCTTGAGGATATCTTTAACATTACATACCTGTATTCTCAGTCACTTATAGTTGTGACAGAGCACTGTCAAATGCAGCTAAACGTACTGGAATTTATTTTGGGAATTTTACTTTCGTAAGGATTATTTTTCGACAGAAATTTTCATCACTTTTGAAGTACTGTTTTGTTCTTTGGGGCAAATCCACTAGCCCCAATCCACGCAACAATATGCTCATCTCAAGGTTAACAGCTATTCCTTATGCGTATTACTATCGCTTATTCCAATGTTTCAATACTCGCGACTCTTTTCTGTATACCCTTAGACTCCTCAGGGAGGCAAATAAATGGCAACTGAAAAATTAATCATTAATTTCAAATTACGAAAGAAGCAATACATTTCCTTCAACAGTATTCCTTCAATTATAATAATTCACAATCGAATTTATTTTGCAATTTAAAGTCCCACAAAACGTTATAATACCCTGTCTCTTATGATTCAAAGTATATCATCATTGGATACAGTAAATTCAGTTAATTAATTTTCATTTGCCGGAACTTTATCTTGTCAATTTCTGAGAATTGGAATACATATGATAATTATTCGGAGAGGGTATTTTCTAGGATCACAGCTCAGCTTATTCTCTTTGTCTTTACATTCTTGGTTCGTATTGGAAACAAAGGAGTCAAATGCTTAATGAAATTACTGTTATTCGAATGGAGTGACAAAAGTTTCCATTTCGATGGACTGCCTTAAATAACTTAATTAAAGAACCAGGGTAAAAGGGGTTGTCGTTTAGATGAATATGATGAGTTAACACCAGTTTTCCATTATTTCATTAGGGCGTCTTTTTGCTTGTTAGGAGTGAATTGAGGTTCATAAAGCAAAAGTTGAAAGAGATGAAATCAAGTATTTAAAGAAAAGTCAATTTTCGAGTTTAGTGATAAATTATTTGAGCAGATGATTAGCTTTAAAATAAAGTTAGAGTTTCTAACTATCATTTCTATGTATTTAAATTGTAATGGTTTACTAAGTGTCAATTCAAATTTTTAGGCTTATCTTCAAAAATAAAAACAAACAAGCCTACCTCATTTTCCTATGATGTTTCTGATGTTGAGAGTTGCTGTAATAAATTCAGGTAAGTAGAAACCAGACGTAAATTTTTCGCAAGCCGACTGATTAGAAGAAGTAAGAATTTATTGATAAATGGTGAAAACACTTCTCCAGTTTTACATAATACACGTGAGCCAAATTCTGTTGCCACACATACATTATATTAAATATTATTCACCGCATAGTTACATTCATTAAATTAAATTAATTTAAAAATGTCATTTTGAAATTTGTCGCGAGGCGAGGATTCACTACACTAGGAATTAGTTTTACATCTGAAACAGAGTTAAGGTATCCAACGAAGTATGGAACTATTATTTTCAAAAAGCGCATAAATGAATACTTTGTTTGATATTTAGTGTCACTTGGGAATTAGAATATATATATTGAATAGTCTTAAGAATTATTTGAAAATTAATATATACGTATTATACATCCAGATATAAAATATTTACACTATTTTAAACATCCATTACACAAAATTCTTAGCAATATCATTCCTACATATTTAAATTTTCAATATAAATCTGTTTACTAGGTATTAATTTAACACCTAAGGTAGAATAAATTATCCAATGAGAAATTGTTGGCCTTATTGTTCAAAAAGTCATGGGGTAACAAATGTTGCATTGTATATTCTAACAAATGCTTGAAAAGAAAATTAACTTTAAAATTAACAATAGAGCCTTGGAGTTGATTACTATCACTTCCCTTAAATTGTATATTTGTTGGAATTTCTTGGAATTATACGTTTACATGGAGAGAAGGGACTGTTCATATAAAGGAATGAGGAAGTCAATATAAAGGAACACGAAAGCTGTTGGAGACGGATTTTGTTGTTTCGAATTTTGGTTAAATGACGAAGATGACGCTACATATGTCTCCTCTTCTTTATGTTGCCGTTTCACACCAACGTGGAGACTTTGAGCCTCGACAGATTTAATGTGCATCAGCCCCTCTACACGGCGTGTCTTAAGTGGCCCTAAGCGTTGAATTTATTACATGCAGGCCACGAGTATGTGACCATAATTACTGCGCTTCAGCAGCCACTACATTTATGTAAGGCAGAATCCTTCAATAAGAAATGAACTGGAAGATTTAAAAGAAAACACATACAAGCATTCAACTTCAAACGCTAATAAATGCTCAAAATTAAAAAAAAAGGATTAGATCTCAAACAAGAAAACAATAAATATGTTAAATGTTGAACATAGATGTTTCACACAAGTCACGTTGCCGTGGTGTGGAAATTTCGTTTCAGTAGATTGCCTGCAGAGAGGGTAACTTGTTCACTTATCAGTGGTTCAGAATTAAAAGGTCCGTAGACAATTTCCTAATGTACCTCCAAAATATGTTAATAATAAAGCAATCAAACAATAAAGAGATAGTTATGTTATGATCGTATATATTATTATATTACAAATCAAATCATATTTTAATTACAAGTATAGAGAAATAAGGAAGCGTATTCACAATGCATGAAGGTAAAGCGTTATAGGCACGTAAAAACAGAAAAAAAATATTTTAAAATTGAATTTGTTTGTACAAATATTTAAATTTGCAGTTACGTTTTCTTAATTTTACAAATCGCTTCATCTTATAATTCATTAACTGTGTTTAGCGTGCTTTTTTAATGATTATATAAACTAAGTATATGAATTATATATATACGGAAGATTTTTTAAGTCCTGTGCACAATAGGTATTGGTTTTATATTCCTTTCTTTGCAAAGTATTTTGAAATATTTTATTCTGCATTCACGTAAAAGTTTTCGTTCGAACTTTCCAAAATTTGTTTGTTATCTCTGGCCAACAATTTATGTATAATTTATTCTCAAAATGTTTTTTAACTAGAGAAGTAGACGATGAAAAAAGGCTCAAATAAACGATTTTGTCTACCTTTTTGTATTTACTCTTCAACTCTACGACAAGTTAAACTGGTAGTCTTAAGCATTGAAAAAATATGCCTTGAACGCACAAATAATGTTTGAGAGACACTGTAAAGTTTTTAATACTACCCCTATTCTCGTGTGTCCGTAGAGAATTTATCTCCTTCCTTAGTCTTTTGGAAGCCTTCCATCAAGCGAAAAAAAATATGCCCCCAACTCTTTTCTTACATAATAGATACGTTTGATAGAAAACCTTGCAAAAAATCGTGTACAAAATACATGCGACTTATGGTAAATTCAAGAATAAGTTCCACAATTTTGAAAAATCGTGTAAGTTGAAAATCTCTTTTCCCAAAATGTTACATATTGATAATATATAAACAGTAAATTTGTATTGCAAGAAAATTTAAAACTCCAGAACAGTGAAAATTTTCTCTATAAGTGAAAAAACAAATGAAAATTCAAATTGATATTAGGAGTAAAACTATGAACTAACAAAACGATTCATTGCTACTTGATAACAAGCGTGCTAGTGTATTACGGAGAGGATCAGAAATGCTATCTTCAGTAAATGTGCCAGATATGTCCAGCACAACTGTCGGTTTTAATTCAAATGAAGAATTTCTTTCGTTATTAACGGCATTTGTCGAGGGTTTTTTGTTGTTGCAAAATCTGTTATTACCGCCTTTCTTTCTATTTTTCTTTTCCTTTTTCTTTTCTTTTTATTTATTTATTTATTTAATTTATTTTTTGTTTGTCTTCTCGTTGCTTATATAATTATTGTTATCCTGTTACACAAAACGTATGATTACGTTGAAATTTTAGTATACGTTCTATGTCAGGATCACGAGAAAAACGTTGTTTCATACTTGAAGCAAATTTCAAGCCCTTGTGAAATCAGTTGTGAATAATTCAACTTCCCTTCGACTTTGGGGTGATCGTCTTCTTTATTATCGAAAACTGGCATAAATTCGATTCAATCGTCCTCATCCAAAAGGCAATGAATACCCAAATGTTTGTGGAATTCGTGTGGAACAAATAATTTGTGTAAAAGAAATCGCCTTATTCGTGTACCATGTTTTCAAAATTGTGTACAAAAAAGACCTCGTAAAGGAAAAGAGTTAGGTGTATATATATCGCGATTTTTTTAGCGAGTGAACGAGTCTGAATATAGCTGTTATTCTCTACGTGGGAGCTTTATCCAGGATTCAGGCACTTGAAAAAATAATATTGGGAGTCATAAGGATTGCAAAAGTGTCCCATCCGGTATGGTGGTTAGCGACGCTGACTGCTGGGCCGTAGGGCCTGGGTTCGAATCCCGGAGAAGACATGGATGTTTGTAAATGTAGAGTGCCTTCGCGGCATGGGGGGTACTCCAAATAACCGTCGAGCCGCATGACCTCTCGTGAGGTGGGTGGAAAGGGAAGAGAGGTGGGAGGCCCCTGATCACTCCCAGTGTGTTCTCCCTCAAAATTGGGGTGGAACCGAGCTAAATCGTACTGTCACTTGCATGGGCTCAAAGCTACGGCTAACGACTGTCGTATAATCTAGACCGATACCATGATGAATTTCATGAGCTTCGATCTGACTACGTCAGACAGGTGATATTAGGAACTACAACAACATAACAGGGTTGCAAAATCGTCTGGCATTTTAATAAATGAAATTTTAAATATTATACGCATTTTTCATGCTACATTCAAGAGTGATTTATTGATTTGCCACATTTCTCCCCCTAATGTCATATATTTTGTTATAAATTTCTATGCACCTTCAATTAATCTTTCAGGATAAATGTTTGCTAATTATAAATATATTGAAGTTTTACATTTTCTTTCACCGCACGAATTAAGTTGTTTTGTTTTAATTTCAAACTTTCAGAATTATTTATATCTTTCATTGATCAGACTTTTTTATAGCCGCGGTGGCCGAAAGCTGATGGTCCGAGCTCAAAGCTTGCTTAGGGGGTGATGAATGTTAAATTTGTCAGTGCTCAAACATTCTTCCATTCGTGTGGTGTGGAAGTTAGGAGAGAGGGTGCCATCTCAGGTCTCATCCTCGTCCCTTGATCTCGGTACAAATTATGA